>CAUYPK010028211.1:0-41509 GCA_963574355.1 Loris lydekkerianus | reverse complement strand
CCACAAATGGACTAGCAAACTGTGGTACATGTATACCATGGAATACTATGCAGCCTTAAAGAAAGATGGAGACTTTACCTTTTTCATGTTTACATGGATGGAGCTGGAACATATTCTTCTTAGCAAAGTATCTCAGGAATGAAAGAAAAAGTATCCAATCTACTCAGCCCTACTATGAAGCTAAATCATAGCTTTCACATGAAGGCTATAACCCAACTAAACCACAAGACTATGAGGAAAGGGCCAAGGAAGGGGAAGGGAGGGGGAGGTTTTAGTGAAGGGAGGGTAATGGGTGGGGCCACATCTATGGTGCATCTTAGAATGGGTAGAGGCGATTGCACTAATGTACACAACTATGATTTAACAATAAAAAAAAAGGAAAATTAACAAAGCAAAAAAAAAAAACAAACTATTAGGGACATTGAATTTGTGATTTAAACACTCTCAAGATAAAAACTTCCAGGTCCAAATGATTTTACCAGTGAATTTTACCAGATGGTAAAGATTTAACACTAATTCTATAAGTCACAAAAAATAGAAGTAACTTTTTCCAATTTATTTTATGAAGCTAATATTATTCTTATACCAAAACCAGACAATTAAAAAAAATGCATACTCCTCATGAATATAGACACAAAAATCCTTAACAAAATATTGGCAAACAAATTAAGCAATATTAAACAATATTTAGCATTATTATATACCATGACCAAGTGGGGTCCATTCCACAGATGAAAGGCTGAATGAATATTTGGAAATTAGTCAAGATAATTTACCAGGCTAAAGAAGGAAAAAAATCACATTTTCATATATATTAATGCAGAAACACCGTTAAGAAAATTAAATATCCATTTGTGATAAAAAACACTCAGAAAAATAGGAGTAGAGTGGAACTTCCTCGAATTAATACAAAGCATATACAAAAAAAAAAAAAAAAAAATCCTACAGCTAATATTTACTTAATGATGAAAGGTAATGATTTCCTCCTAAGAGCTGGAACAAAGGAGTGATGTTCACTCTGATTATTCTTATTCTTGAAAATTCTTTAGTCTGTGTAATAAGGCAAGAAAGGGAAATAAAGGCATTCATAATAAAAGGAAGAAATAAAACAGCAGGGTAAAACTTGCAGAAGACACCATTGTCTATGGAGAAAACCCTAAAAAAACTACAAAAATTTCATAAAACTAATATGAGTCAGCTAGATCCAGAATATGATACAAACACACAAAATCAATCACATTTCTACATTCCAGTAATGAACATGGACATTGAAACTTAAAATACAAGATTATTTACAATTCTTGAAAAAAGTAAAATAAAAAATGAATGCAAATCTAACCCAACCTGTGCAGGACTTGTGTGCTGAAAACTACAAAACAGTGATGAAAGAAACCAAAGAAGACATAACTAAAGGAAGAGGCAGACACTGTTCACAGACTGGAAGTCTCAACATCATAAAATATCAACTCTCCCCAAATTGATACGTAAGTTTTATTAGTTTGCTAAGGCTGTTGTAACAAGTTACCAGAAACTGAGTAGTTTAAAATAAGAGAATTCTTTTCTCTCTCAGCTCTGGAAATCAGAATTTAAAGCAAAAGGGTCAGCACAGTTGGTTCCTTCTGTCGTCTCTAAAAGAAAACCTGTCCCATCTCTCCCAGCTTCTAATGGCTTTCAGAAAGCCTTGGCATTCCTTGGATGGTGGCAACATAATGCCAATCTCTGCCTCCATCTTCACATGGCTTTCTTCCCCGTAGATTTCTGCATCCCTTTGTTTTCTCTCCTCTCATAAGGATGCTAGTTGTGGGATTTAATCCAATATGGCTTCATTTATAGTTAATGAATAGCATCTACAAAGACGCCAATTCCAAATAGGATCACATTCTGATAGTCTGGGTGGGCATGAACTTTGGAAAGACACTATTCAACCCACCACAAAATTTAATACAACTCCTATAAAAATCCTAGCAATATTGTTTGTAGATATAGATAAGAGTACTATAAAATTGATATAGAAAGGCAAAGGAACTCGCATAGTTTAAATAATTTTGATAAAGAACAAAGAAGTCAGAAGAATCGTTTTGCCTTATTTCAAGATTGCCTGGCCACAGCAATCAACACCTTTTTTCATATTTGGTGGAGATATAGACACACAGATCAATGAAACAGAAAAGAGAACCCAGAAATAGACCCATGCAAAACCAACTCCATGAAGAAAAGACAGCTTTTTCAACAAACGGTGCTGGAGCAAGTAGCTAGCCACAGATAAAAACAAAACTCGACCCAACCTCCACATCATATGCCAAAATTCACTTAAATGAATTGGGCTTATATGTAAAACATCAAACTATAAACCTCTTAGAAAAAAATAGAAAAATATCTTCAGGAGCTAAAATTAGGCAGAGTTCTTAGGCATGAAACCAAAACCACAATAATAATAAATAATTATAAATTAGACTTTAGCAAAATTAAAACTTTTGCTAAACTCATCCTCCTTTTGTTAAGTGGATGAAAAGACAAGCTACAACTGAGAAAAAATATTTGGAAACCATATACCTAACAAAAGTCTATTATATAGATAATAAAGAGCTCTCAAAACTCAACATATAAAAAAAAAAATCCAGTTAGAAAATGGGCAAAAGATATGCAGAGACATTTCACTGAAGAGTCTATACAGATGGCAAGTAAGTGCATGAAAAGATGTTCACCATCATCAGCGATTAGGGAAATGCAATTTAAAGACATAATGAGATATCATTACACTCCTACTAAAATGGCAAAGGTAAAAAAAAGTGACACCACCAAATGCTGGTGAGGATGCAGAAAAACTGGATCATTCATGCATTGCTAGTGGAAATGTAAAATGCATTTGCTGGTGGCAAACAGCCACTCTGGAAAGCTGTTTGGCATTTGTTTAACCATGAAAATATCAAGCAATTGAACTGTGGACATTTATCTTAGAAAAATAAAGAAAAAAGAACTTCATGCACAAATGAGGTTCTCTATTTATTTTTTTCTATTTATTTATTTATTTTCCTCTGTTCAAATTATTATTATTATTTTATTGTTTGGGATTCATTGAGGGTACAAAGAATTAGCTTACACTAATTGCATTTGTTCGATACAGCACCTTTTATAATTGTGTCCCACAACCAAGAGGTGTGCCATACACCATGACCCCCCCATGCCCCTCTTTCCTCCCCTCTCCCCACTTCCTCATTCCCTTACCTCCCACCATGTATTAGGTCTACTACCTTCATATTAGAATTAAGTACATTAGATTCTTGCTTCTCTATTCTTGTGATGCTTTACTAAGAAGAATGCCTTCCACCTCAATCCAGGTTAGTACAAAAAATGTAGAGTCTCCATCTCTTTTAATGGCTGAATAGTATTCCATGGTATACATATACCATAGCTTGTTAATCCATTCCTGTATTTATAACGGGTAAAATCTGGAAACAAACCAGATGTCTTTCAATAGGTTAATGATTAAACAAATAATTATAGATCCATACCACGGGATACCACTCATATATATAAATATGAATGTAACAGCCTTAAGAGAATTATGCTGAGTAAGAAAAAAAAACAGCGCCAAGAGCTATTGTACTGAATGATACAATTTATTATAATTTTATCAAAATTATACAAACAAAAACCAGTTTAGTGCATGTCGGGGGATAGGATAGAGAGAGGTAGAAGGGATCTAGGTCTGGCTATGAAAGTATGAACGATCCTTTTCGTGACAGAAATGTTCTGTACCTTGACTGTGTCTGTGTCAATATTCTGGTTGTGCTTCTGTACTGTCATTTTGCAAGGTGTTGCTATTAGGGGAAACTGAGCAAAGGGTTCATGAGATCTCTGCATTAATTCTTACAACGTCCTGTGAGTCTACAATCATCTGTACAAGTTTCATTAAAAATATCAGAACTGTGGCTGCTACACAGTAAGTGGCGTATGTAAGCGTTAAGAAAAATTAATTGTTAAAATAAAAAAAGTAAAATAGGGCCAGGTGAGGTAGCTCATGCCTGCAATCCTAGCACTCTGTGAGGCTGCAGCTGGTGGTTGCCTGCGCTCAGGAGTTCAAGACCAGCCTGAGCAAGAGTGAGACCCTGTCTGAAGTAAAAATAGAAAAATTAGCCAGGCATTGTGGTAGGCTCCTGTAGCCCCAGCTACTTGGGAGGCTGAGGAGAGAGAATCGCTGGAGCCCAAGAGTATGAGGTTGCTGTGAGCTGTGATGCCATGGCACTCTACCCAGAGCAACTGAGGCTCTGTCTGAAAAAAAATAAAGTAAAGTAGGAGGCAGCACTGGCAGCAGGTGGGAGCAGAACATCTTGGAATAGATGCTGTGTTTCTACTCAGCAGGAAGTCAGAGAGATTAATTAGAATTGAGCCTCCTTGTATTTTCAGGTATCAATCATAGAAATACATCAAAATATCAAAATGCACACACATACAGGTACCCAAATACCCTGTGTCCCAAAAGCAAAGCAGAGTGTCACAAAAACTAAAAAAGACATTTTTTAAAAGATGCAGAGGGAAAGGAAAGATGAAAATATCTACTTCAGGGCCGGACACAGTGGTTCACGCCTATAATCCCAGCATTTTGGGAGGCCAAGACAGTAGATTGCCTGAGAATCTACCCAGGGCCACAAAGTGAGACTCTGCCTCAAAGAAAAAAACAATCAAACCGGGTGGCGCCTGTAGCCCAGTGGGTAGGGCGCCAGCCTCATATACTGAGGGTAGCGAGTTCAAACCCAGCCCCAGCCAAACTGCAACATAAATAGCTGGGTGTTGTGGCGGGCGCCTGGAGTCCCAGCTATTCTGGAGGCTGAGGCAAGAGAATTGCCTAAGCCCAGGAGCTGGAGGTTGCTGTGAGCTGTGTGACACCACGGCACTCTACCGAGAGCAAAAAAGTAAGATTCTGTCTCTACAAAAAAAAAAAGCAAACAAACAAACAAAAGATGCGCTTCGGGGAAGTGATGGTCATAGTCATGGCAGTGGCACTGACTATGTACCAAGCAGTCACAATCGCCACCTATGAAGTGCTTTCCATGTGTCATCTCATGGCATAATTTTCAGGTACATTTCATCAAAATCCCAACTTTACAGATGAAGAACTTGAGGCTTGCAAAAATTGAAGTCATTAGGTGAAAAATATCCAAGCAAGAGAACAAAACCTGACGTGATAGCTGGTGGTCTCTCCCTGCAGCCCTAACCACTCCTCAAGAAGAGAAAAAGAGGCTCTCTTGACACATGGAAACCCTGGAAGGGAGAGGAGCTTAGAGAAGCTAGGCCTGCCTTTAGGTATTTAAATATTTAAACATTTCAATATTCCTAAGAGGGCAGAAAAACTCAGGCCCAATTGGTTTCAACTGTTTTTCTTAAATGTTTCCAAAATCCATTTGAAGTCTGCTGCTGTTTACATAAGGGTGGGATTACAATGAGAACACCCTTACAATGTTAATTTGTTAGGCTTTGCCATGACTGTTGGAGATGGTAATTATTTAAATGATACTAGTTAATTTGCTTTATTATTTCACATAGTTTGATTTATTTGCTATTTATTGGTCCACTTACATAATGAGTAGGGTTAGATTAATAGATTTCCAAATCTAAACTCATTTACACTAATGTTTATGAGCTACGTTTGTAGATGTGGCTTAAATAAATACACAACCAGGAATCAGGATTACAGTAATTTTCAGGGTCATAAAGTGAGGGTTCAAATATGTTCCAGAAATAAGGAATATATGCAGATTCACACACACACACACACACACACACACAAAACTGTCTTCTAGAAATGGAAGGCATAGCCAAATTCTGTCACACAGTAAATCTCATTCTCTTTCAGACCCACCCAAAATAAAAATTGTGAAATAAGAATCCCTAGGTCTCAAATATTTACGTGTGGCTCTGCACCTGTACCTCAGCAGCTAGGGCGTCAGCCACATACACCAGAGCTGGCCGGTTCGAATCCAGCCCGGTTCTGCCAAACAACAATGACAATTACAACCAAAAACTAGCAGGGCGTTATGGAGGGAGCCTGTAGTCCCTACTTGGGAGGCTGAGGCAAGAGAATCGCTTAAGCCCAAGGAGTTGGAGGTTGCTGTGAGCTGTGATGCTACAGCACTCTACCCAGGGCGACAGCAGGAGACTCTGTCTCAAAAAAAAAAAAAAAAACTTTATGTGTGTAATGTCTCACTGAGAGATGCCTCCACACTTTCTTGCTTGGAGTTGCTGTTCGGGGCATCCCAGCAGTCAGAGTACCCTTGAGACAGGTGGTTTATGCTGATGCTGGAGTTCCTCTGCAAAATCCTCTGCACGCACTGGGTTACTCCTCAAGCTGCCGCATGTGAGTAGACGCCTACAAGGAAGGAACTGCCTGACGTGGAATGCGTGAAGCCTTCCCAAGAACTAGAGTCTCACTGAGTACTCCAGAATAATTATTCATCAAGTTAAGAGTGACCCTGTTGCCCAGGGAGAACTGATTCATATCACATGGAGGAGCAGCAGAACTATCTTTTTACTGACCACAGAAACAGGCCAACATCATAACAAAATGGCGTGCTGGCCTGAACTAGCCAGCCAGTTCTTAGGACAATAAGTTCAGGTATACAAACCAGTTAGCCTTTTTTTGTTTGTTTTTATTTGGGGTTTTGTTTTTTGTTTTGTTTTGTTCTGTTTTTTTTACACAGAGTCTCACTATGTTGCCCTAGGTAAAGTGCCACAGCTCGCAGCAACTTCAGACTCTTGGGATTAAGCAATTCCCTTGTCTCAGCCTCCCAGTAGCTGGGACTACAGGCACCCACCACAGCACCCTGCTGTTTTTTTGTTATTGTTGTTTAGCAGACTCTGGCTGGGTTTGAACTCACCAGCCCTGGGTGCAAGTGGCCAACGCCCTAACCACTGAGTGAGGGCGCCAAGCCCAAGTTAGCTGTATATAAAGGAAACAGGTTAGATACAGGGGCAGGCAAATTGAAGAACAGAAAGGTTAAATACACTGCCTAAATTTTCCAGATAGTAATGACCATCATGGGTTGAATTATGTTGCCAAAATTCATGTGTTGAAGTTTTAACTCCTAGGACTGCATTATGTGACTGCGTTTGGAATAAAATCTGTCGATTAAGTTAACCTGAGGTCATGTCTGGGCCCTAATCCAATAGGACGGTGGCCTTGAAAAAAGAGGAGATGAGGACCCGGACACACGATGGAGGAGCATGTGGGACGCAGACACATGCAGAGGGAGGAGCATGTGGGACCCAAACACACACAGATAGAGGAGCTTGTGGGACCCAGACACACGCAGAGGGAGGAGCATGTGGAGATGCAGGTGCACGGCAGAGGGAGGAGCATGTGGGACACAGACTCACGCAGAGGGAGGAGCATGTGGGACGCAGACCCACGCAGAGGGAGGAGCATGTGGGACGCAAACTCGCGCAGAGGGAGGAGCACGTGGGACGCAGACCCACGCAGAGGGAGGAGCATGTGGGGACGCAGACACACGCAGAGGGAGGAGCATGTGGGATGCAGACTCACGCAGAGGGAGGAGCATGTGGGACGCAGACCCACGCAGAGGGAGGAGCATGTGGGGATGCAGAGAGAAGACAGCCCTCTGCAAGCTGAGGATCGAGACCTCGGGAGAAGCCAGCCCTGCCCACACCTGGATCTTGGGCTTTCAAAACCGTAAGGAAATAAAGTTCCAGTGCTGGAGTCACCCAGTCTGAGGAACTGTGTAGTGATAGCCCTGGAAAGTTAATGCAATGACCAGTTTTATCACAGTCCTACCGTGAAACTGGGGGCTGCAGCTACCTCATGGCAGTGACGCACTCAGTGGTGTGTCATAATTCAAGTACTAGAGAACTGACTTCTTCCTTTTTCTTTTAAACTAGAGGAGATGCTTGGTTATCCTGATTAGAATGTCCCTCATTTTTGTTGTGCTGTTTCCTTGAATTACCACAGTAAGCAAATTGTGCATGACACAAAGCTTACTGTACTATGCCTCATCTGTCACCTATGTGCATTTATACCTCTGGCAAACCCAAATTATTGATGGGCTTGTGATCTGTAATTTTCGGAGCTAATTCTGTTTTCTTTTGCATTACTTTCATAAATTAAATGTTTAATAAGAAAGTGGCAAGAAGGGATAAAGAAGCTCCACATAAGTAAGAAACTGGGGACAGGTGATCATCCAAATCTGGGTTTGCCTTTAAAGATGTATGTGAGCATCAGTCATTCATGAAAAACTATTTACATGTTTTGAACTTAATAATGTTAATCCTCCAAATCGATTATTGCTGGGGGTGTAGATGAAGGTAAAAGAGTGAATGTGTGGATTCTAGCCTGATGTCACGGATCTGTCCTCCTAGGAGTTCGTGTTTTATGGTTGTTGGGAACACAGGCTGTGTAGGCAACAGACCTCTCCATGAGCTGGGCATGGGTTCTGTGAGTCACTCTATCATACTCAGTCTGGTTCTTCCTCAGCAAAATGGGAGTAAAAATAGTACCCCAGGATGTTCACTTCTGGTCATAATGGAGTGGTAAGAACTAGATTTTAAGGCAAGAGGGTATCTCATCTTAACTAAGAAATAAAACAAAACGTATGAAACAGAAGATTCCAAACGCTGGACACCAACTAGCAAAGGATGGCGATCCCTGCGTGAGGAGGTCCCTGTGACACTGTCCCAGCAGACTACCCAGACACGGAGCAAGGAAGGAGAATCCAAGAGGAGATGGGATTTTCCCTGAGTACAGAGTTGGGAGCTCAGGGCGGCCACGAGGCTAGAGTCACAGGGCAGGGTCCCAGGAAGGTGAGAGCTACACAGACCCAGAGCAGGTCTGGAGGTCTACAGAGGATCAACCTCAAAACGTTAGCTAAGTAACAACCAGCCTATGGGGAAACTAGCAGAGGAGAACCACCCAAAAGAAGCAGGCAGAACAATGGCTGGAGCTCTCACAGTTCCTGGAACACTCAAGTGCCCACCTGCCAAAGTGCAAGAGCTTCATAACACACAGGGCACTGAAGAGTGTGTCAGAAAGGTGTGGCCTTGAAGCTACGTGGTCCCGCCTGCAGAGTTGGAAAGCAGGTTTCAAAGGGGTCAGAGTGTTTCCACGTATCTTAGTGACATCCCAGAACAAAGCTCAAGAATATCTAAAATAACAAAACAATATCCAGCATCAAACAAGGTAGAATCAAAATGTCAGGGACCCAATCAAAAACGACCAGGCATGTGAGGAAACCAAAAAACTATATGACCCACAACAAAGAGAAAAATCAATTAATTCTGGCCCAGAAATGATACAGAGGATAAAATTAGTAGACAGGAATATTACAACACTGAAAGAAGAAATTTCATAATTAAGATTTACCAAGCAATGCACAACATTTTGCATCTCTCCTTTATTTACTTACTAAAGTTTTTTTTATTTTTTATGTTTTTGAGACAGAGTCTCACTATGTTGCCCTCAGTAGAGTGCCATGGCGTCACAGCTCACAGAAACCTCAAATTCTTGGGCTTAAGCGATTCTCTCACCTCAACCTCCCAAGTAGCTGGGACTACAGGCACCTGCCACAATGCCCGACTATTTTTTGTTGCCGTTGTTATTGTTGTTTAGCAGACCCAGGCCAGGTTTGAATCTGCCAGCCTCAGTGTATGTGGCTGGCACCGTAATCACTGAGCTATGGGCGGAGAGCCTAAAGATATTTTTTAAACTAACACTATTATTTCAATTATATTGGCCCTGTTATTATGGAGATTTCTTTTTGGAAAAAGTTGATTTAAAGGAGAATCAATCATGTTCCTCTTGAAAAATAGATGTGTCTACAAAAGACACCACACCCCAAGTTAGATTCATTTTAAGATAATTAATGTTTTTGTAAAACTTTCAGTGCTTGGTTATTTAAACAAAATCTAATTAAAAGATATTTAGGAAGCATAAAGTTTGCTGACATGTTCAAAGAACTTTAAAAATCATCAAAGGTGCATAAGTAATATAATTAATGTGCAAAGAAAAAGATACTGAAAGAGTTGTTGAAATTATATCTTATACAGTGTGCTCAAGAAGGCAGAGGAGAACACAGGCGTGCCAGAGGGAAACGTGGCAAGAGAAACAGCATTTGAATGTCTCAGACCAAACTTCTAGGGATGAAAAATCAATGTCTGAAAAAATATATAGGATGAGATTGCAGTGATGCCTCAGAAAGTTGTTGCAAGGACTATGGTAACACCTTTAAAGTGCGTAGTACCGTGCCTGGAGCTTCATTTGTATAAATATTTGATAACCACTGATATTATTGACTATCATAAATCCAGATTGCCATAATAATTGTAACCATGGCTGACATTTAGTTAGTACTTACTTACGTTCCACACCAGGCTAAGGCCTTCAGTTTAAAGATCTTTAAGAGATACAGGTGAATTTTAGATATCAATGAATATGGGGGGGAGGGGTTACTACCATTTATTAGTAAGAATTGATTCCCAAATTTAATATTGACCTTCATGTTTCTCTATATATATCTATCTATCTCTTTTTTACATTTTGTTTTCTTCATTCTAGGCTTTTCTTCTTCTAGGCTTTTTTTTTAAGCCTAGAAGCTTCATCTTGGCAAAATTAAATTTTTTGAACTTCCTTTATGTTCTAATGATAACTCCTTCTCTCTTATTTTTTTAACAATACACTGAAAACACAGAAAAGTTTTTTAAAAAAAGAAAGAACAATATTTTGATTAGTAGATACAGTATTTGAGGCACACTCAGATGATAATTTTGCCAAACATAGAGAAAATTAGACCCTAAACTAAGAAATAGCAGGAAAATACTGTTTAAATAAAGCAGATCAAGCATTATTTATGGCATTTTCTCTATTAATGAAGAGCTTGTTAGAAAAGTAAAATCTCAGGCCCCACTCAGGCCTCCTGAATCAGAACCTGCATTTTGGCAAGATGCCCAGGGAAGTCAGAGATCTTTTAATTTTAACTTTAAATATTAACATTTAAGACACACAGTGCTAGCAAACACGGTGGCTCACACCTGTAATGCTAGCACTCTGGGAGGCTGAAGCAGGTGGATCTCTTAAGCTCAGAAGTTGGAGACCAGCCTGAGCAACAGTAAGACCTTGTCTCTACTAAAAAACAGAGGGAAAAAATTAGCTGGGTATGGCGGCATGTGCCTGAAGTCCCAGCTACTCGGAAGACTGTGGCAGGAGGATCCCTTGAGCCTAGGAGTTTCAGGTTGCAGTGAGCTATGATGATGCCACTGCACTCTAGCGTGGGTGACAGAGTAAGACGCTGTCTCAAAGAAAGAGTTGGCCTGTGGCTCAAAGGAGTAGGGCACCGGCCCCATATGCTGGAGATGGTGGGTTCAAGCCCAGCCCCAGCCAAAAAAAAATGCAAAAAAAAAATGGGTTGGGAGAGGATGAACAAGGAGGTGAAGGTGGACTGAAACAGCCTCCTAACTTCTTTAGTCTATCAGCCCATTGGGTCCTCTCCACACATAGCCTTTGGAGGTAGGAGCTGTTATTCCATTTTAAAGAGAAGGAAACTGAAGAAGAGAAAGGCCAAGTCACTTGCCTAAGTCCCAAGCAGTGAGTTGGTAGAGATCTAAACCCTGGATGGCCACTGTCCCTCAGAGTCCTGGGACTTCATCATGATGCTGTGCCACCTCTCTGAGTTGGAGGCCAGGAGCGTTCCCTTCTTTTTGCTTTTGTTTTTGTGCTTTGCATTCTCATAGGTGACTTCTTCATAGGGAAACTCCATTCTCAAAGCATACGTTCCTCAAGGGAAATGAAGTAGACCAAAGACACTCTGGAAAATCATCCTTATTCAGAAAGAAAACCAAACATCAGCAGAAAATAAACTGAACAAAATAATTGTGGGGACAGTGGGTGTGCGTGTGAACTAGAGGTTAACCGTGTCCACTATATTACTGTCTGTCGTTCAGGTACCTCTAGAAATACCCAAGGACCTTCAGCTGCCTTCGGAAATGCTCTCCCTACCCTTGGAAAATGCCCAAGACAAACCCACTTTATATCAAGTTCCTTGAAACAGTTGGGAACACAATTTCCTTATGAACAAATTCTAGAGTGATGACTACTAAAATCCTATTATATTTAATTGATGGAGGTGGGAATGGGGAAGAAAAAGGAGAAAAGTTAGACAAGACACTTCCCTTGCCCCCCAATATTTTATCACTTCTTCCAAAGACTGTATCATCCCTAGATATTTTCAGAAAAATTAACTCCAATTTTATTTTCCCCAAGCATTTGTTGAGCTAAAATCTAGCCATGTACAACACTAATAAAAAATTACCACCTCCTCTTGACTATGGTGTCTTGACTATAACGTGTCTACACATAACAGATGTGTAGATAGCTGTGAGTGTGACTAGTTTGTTTGATGTTTCTTACACCACAGAAACCATGGAAGAGGGTCTGTCTTAAAGGGCAAGTTCATAGTCAAATACTAAAAGTGGTAGGAATGAGTCTTCCAGTCTGGTGTAGATGTCCTCAGAGGAAATGTGTTTGTATGAAAATCATATAAGATAGTCGCCTGATGGAGCAGCAGATAAAAAAAGGACAGGTGGGTAGGCTTATAGTGAGGATTGAGCTGCGTGATACATTTTCAGCCTTGCTGTGGCAAATGTAACAGAGATGTCCAGAAGACTATTCCAGTGCAGGACATGTAAGGTCCTTAAAGCATTTAAAAGCAAAATCCCATACAGAAGTGAATATTTTACATAATTCTGCCTCTATGGCCATACTAAACACTAACACTCATATAGCCCTTCTATTCTGCTTGTTTAAATAAATCCCCTAAATAAAATGAAATTTCTACAATACATGAAGCATTTCACATCATCGTCTAATTTATCCTTGTTTAACAGATGGAAAACTGAAGCAGAAATATTAATAATTATCCCAAGTTTATGTAGCTACCAAGTATGGAGCTGGGATTTGAACTTGGACCTCCTGCCAACTGTGCGATGAGCCGTTACAGTCCTGCCTCCTAAATCCTCCAGGCCCAGCACAGCCCAAGTGTACACGTACATAGGCCCATTCCCTAGTGGCAAAGGAAAATCAGACCGTATCAGTCTTTTCACCGTCTAGCACCTCCCTTCTGAAACTCAGACAAACTGTCTACACTTGTTTTCCTTGTTCTGAAGATGACTGGGTTTCAAGTCTCAGCTCTGTAACTTAATGGCATTCTGACCAAAGGCAAGTCACTCAATCTCTATACCCTCAGTTTTCCCATTTATGAAAGGAAGATAATCATACCTGTCCCTATCTCATAAGCTTATTTTTAAGATGATATGGGTTAATATCATTATAACCATTTAAACCACACAGCCATATGGTGAATGCAGTAAGCGTTAGGGGGACCCGGTAGAGGTCCCATGCCTGATTCACCCCTGAGTTCCTCACCCTGCTGAGCACATAATAGATGTCAGAAAATAGTAGTGAAATGAATTAAACAAGCAAGGCTTTGTGAAGAAGGAGACCCTGAGGAGGCCTCCATAGGAGTGAGATTTAGAAGAGCAGGGGGGAGAGAGAAAGGTGTTTTAGGGGCAGGAATTGATTGTAGGTACTGGGACAAGAGGAGCCAGGGTGGGCTCGGGGGATTGTAAAGAGACAAAGCAGTTAGAGAGGGGGATTCCACAGGGAAGTTATGGCAATAACAAGGAAAAGCAGGAGGTGGTCAGAAGATAGGCCCCTTGGATCACCCAGGCTCCCCAGGTCTGTAACTCCCAAGTCTCTACTTTTCCCATCTCTATGTCGTTAAGAAGTTTTGTAAATGCATTGCTTAATTTCTCTATACAATAATATTGTAAAGTGGTATTCTTTAAAAAACAATAAAAAAGGTTATACCATCTGACTGCTACATAGTGCTTTTTTTTTTCTTGAGACAGTCTTGTTCTGTTGCCCAGACTAGAATACAGTGGCATCCCCATAGCTCACTGCAACCTTAAACTTGTAGGTTCAAGTGATCCTCCTGCTTCAGCCTCCCAAATAACTGGGACTACAGGCACCCGCCAAAACACCCCACTAATTTTTCTATTTTTAGTAGAGATGAAGTCTCGCTGTTGCTTAGGCTGGTCTGGAACTCCTGAACTCAGGGGATCCTCCCGCCTTGGCCTGCTAGAGTGCTAGGATTGCGAGCGTGAGCCACCCTGCCTGGCCTTGTTACATAGTGCTTTAAGCTTTCTGTAGCATTTGTTACCTCATATATTAAACATCTATTTTATAAGATACATAAAGAAATAATATACTAATATACAATACATATATATATATATGGCTCATTTTCTGAGCATTCTTTTCAACTTAAATTACTGAAGACAGGCTAAAAAAGTACCTTATAAGTAAAGTTTATACCTTACAATGAAGAAAATCAATTAGTAAAGATTAACAGGTAGGCTTATTTGCAGGCCCTCTTCACTTTCTTTTTTTTTTTTTTTTTTTTTTGCAGTTTCTGGCCAGGCTGGGTTTGAACCTACCACCTCCGGCATATGGGGCCGGTGCCCTACTCCTTTGAGCCACAGGCACCACCCCCTCTTTACTTTCTATGTGGTTCCTATCACAAGATAGATGGAAATTGGTCCTGGACTGAATCGCAGGGTCTGGCTATCTCTGATGAGTATTTGGTACACAATGAAAAATTCCAGTTAAGGATATGTTAGCAAAGGGATTTCCATTTGTTGCAGGTCAAAAACTAACCAAAGACTCTATTTAGGAATACATATGAATGTTGAAGAGCAGTAACTCTGTAGAACACACACACACACACACACACACACACACACACACCAGAGGCCAAGTGTCTGCCAGGGTAGACTGAATGGAATCAGTTCTAGCCATCCTAGGTAATCATCTCAAAGGGAAGCAGAAGAGCCCAGGGTGAATGCTAACTCTAGCCAAAACTTACTGAGCATTCCTAATGGGGTGGTAATTTGCAATTAATGTGATTTTCACACTCCTTTTTACTGACTTTCTCAATGGGTAGGACAAGGTTATAAAGGGAAAAATTTAGGAGACTTTCATACCATGACACTTTGGAAGGATGCTTTGAGCTCAAAGATCACTCTGAAATAGATCTGTGTCCATTTCACGGATGAACAGTCTGTACTTGGGCTCTTTGCCTAGCAGGGACAAAAGGTTTCTGTTGTCCTGGTGTCTAGTCACACGCATCTTGAAAAATAAATCCAGGTAATCCCGAACCAGATGTGGACAGCAAAGCCATGTTCTTTGTTTTTCTCTTGGAGTGACAGTAATTTTTATCTACATCTCTTCAAGTTTCTTCTCAGGACACAAGATGAAACTACTCTGAATGATGTCATTTTAGTGCCCACTGTAATGAAACTCTGGAATCTGCGGGTGGTCAGTGGAACAGGACCAGGCATCCACCGCCCAAGCCCCTGAACTGCCCCCTCAGTAGGAGCACTGATGTCTCCTTACATGCTGCAGGCCGTCTGCCATCAAGTATTTCAACTCTGCCACACCACAAGTAAAAAAGAATTTGTTTCTGAGCCATTCTCCATTGTACATTCCTGATGAAAGGTGGCTGGCAGGCACCAGACTGCAGACTGGAAACTCATTCTATGGACACACATCCTGCCCCGTTACTGCCACTTCATTGATTTAAAGGACTGGCACTTAGTAAAGCTCTCCTTCAAGATCCTGCAAACTGGGCACCATCTCCCCCAACCATCCCCTTACCAGGACGGGTCATTTCCAACGATCATTTTCCCTGTCAGGCTGGCATGAGAAGCAGAAGCAAAGCAGAAAGCGGTGCAGTCTGTTATTTTGTTTTTATTGCCTTCTGCATATACAGACGGGTCCCTAGTGTCCCTTTCCATATCTAAGTTCAACATTTTATTCAGTAACATGCAGTTACGGAATAAACAAGGAAATGAATCACAACAGCTTGGATGAAGATGGCGTTCTGCAGCCAAGGAACCCACAGAGTGCCCACATTTATAGGCAGCATAGATGTTGCTGCTGATTTTATTTAAAGCTGGGGAATGCTGGACTCAGGCTGCAAAAGAGAAGGACCATTTGAATGCAAACGCATGTTTTGCAACACTTAAGCGGGTGCTGTGTGCAAGCCTGGGGTTGATGAGCTTTGTGCAAAACTACACACTTCCCAACCAGGCCCTTAGTTCCTAACTACTGGTGTCTGATTGAGGCCACCAGCCAGGAACAAGTGTCAGAATTTTATGTCAGCTCCAGTTTATCAACCTTGCAGTGACCTCTGAAACCCCAGAGCGTGAACCTGAGTGGCTGGAGAAAGAGATGGGCAGCCTGGGAGGAATCATTTCCTCCCTTTCCCAACTACCCTTGATGTTTCTCTACATATGGAGACACACAGACTTTTCTGCCTGACTTCATAATTTCAGGACACCAGCATGTTTCCTTTCCTGATCAGTGAAATGCCCCAGCTAGCCAAGCAATCTGCACTGTCACCATATGGCATCTGCCATATGAGAACACCAGTTCACCATTGGTCCATTCTTGTTCTGTCATGTCAGTGGCAGAAGCACCATTAACTTTGTGGTGACGATTATTGGAGGACCAAGTAAACTGCAGAAATTTGTAAACTCTTGGCTGGGCTAAATTAAATGCTATTTTAACTAACAGTTAATAGTGTTTACTGCTGTGTAATAGTAATTTTCATTTTTTACTGTATCTAATGACATTCTGATGACTGGAATTCTCTGTAGGGATACCAAATCATTACATTAAGGATGAGTGATTTTAGTATGCAATGACTGATCAGTACAATAATATGTAGACTAATGCTTAAGCTGGTAAATTAAATCATTTGCACCACAGTGTTTGTCAACTAGAATAGGGATTCCATTATGTCGTTAAATTATAATGTAGAGCCTGCTTAAAGTAAAATAACAAATGAGGCATCTTAAATTGGTGACACATTTGTAGAATGTTTTCTGAAGAGGTATGGAAAAGACAGAAACACTCCTCATCAGCTCAGCAGCCTATCAACTCCTTGTGGTAGGTAGCCATTGAGTTGAGTTAAAGAAGTGACCTTGCAGACTCTGCAAAGTGCTGGCGTATGATGGGGTTTGCCTGTCAGAGGGAGAGAAGGAAGGTAGGACCTCAGGGAACATTTGGATAATCAACCATGTGAAGAATTAGTTTTCTTGTTAGCTTGTGAGACCTAATTTTAAAAAAATACACACAAATCAAAGGAGAATGAAATGACTCTCTTCCAACTATTGGTTAGCCATACTTGGGGACGTGATAAAAACATAGCAGACACTGTCTTTACTGAAAATACAAAAATTAACTAGGCATTGTGGCAGGCACCTGTAGTCCCAGCTATTCAGGAGGCTGAGGCAGGAGAATCACTTGAACCTGGGAGTTTGAGATTGTTATTAGTTAAGTTGACACCACAGTACTCTAGCCTGGGCAACAAAGTGAAACTCTGTCTCCAAAAACAAGAAATGCTTAAAAGCTTAAGAAATTATGCGGTATTAACTATGATTCAGGAGTAGCAGGGATAACCCTTGAATGTCAAGAAGTTAGTTAAATCCTGGAGACTTGCTGTACAGCACATCATAAGTCTGAAAAATAGGATCATGAATCAAACTCAAATTCTGAAAACATCATTCTGGTGGCAATGTGGAGCCTGTATAAAAAGAGGAGAAGGTACACACTGAGATTATAGTAAGAAAATGATGATAGTAATTACAACAACAGATGACAAGGGCGTGCAAGTGATTCATGATTAGAAAGGCAGAAACATACATACTTAGGAAGTAAGATGTTAAAACTATCGTCTGAGATATGAGATTGACGTAGAGCAAGTTGACTAAACAAATTAGTACTAGGAATGCCACAAGGAGACTGTTCATTGGTTACATTTGTTCACTGTTAATCTGCACACTACAATGACTTCCCTCTGGTAAACAAAAACACTGTAAATTTTGGGTTCTTTTCCACGGTATTGAAAGATAAAATTCTAATATAAAACTAATAGGTATTTTCCCTGTAAATCAAGTCACTTTACTTAAGGTGTAACTGAGAGCAAACTGTTGCTATTGAAGATCATATTATTCATGATGGTCTATTCAGATTATATTAGTCCGTAGGTGTAATCTGTGCTCTGGACGGGGTTGATGATTCAGGAGTCAGTTCCTGACTCAGAGCTAATAAGCTGCTTGGGACACGATCTCTACCACAGGTCACTTGCCAAACCTACTAAATTCTCTTTCATTAAAAACCTTTTATATAAATGCAAAATTGCCAAATGTATCAATTGCTTATTGATACATACAAATTTAGTTTGATTATACTAATTTAGGTTCAGTTTCCATTGGCATTTTTTTTTCTTTGAGACAGAGTTTCATTATGTCACTCTTGGTAGAGTGCTGTAGCATCACAGCTCACAGCAACCTCAAACTCTTGGGCTTAAGCGATTCTCTTGCCTCAGCCTCCCAAGTAACTGGGACTACTGGCGCCCACTACAATGCTGGGCTATTTTTTTGTTGTAGTTGTCATTGTTGTTTAGCAGGCCCGGGCCAGGATGGAACCCACCAGCCCTGGTGTATGTGGCCAGCACCTTACCCACTGAGCTATAGGGCACCAAGCCTCTATTGGCATTGTTAATTTCCAAAAACATAAACCCAATTTTTTTTTAACTGAGCCAAAACATTTCATTTATCTTTTGAATCTACTGGTGAAATGCTATAAGGATCTCCCTAGATTTATTTTGCTCCTTGTTTTTTTTTTTTGTTGTTGTTGTTGTTGTTGTTTGTTTGTTTGAGGGAGAGGAGTCTCCTTTATTTTTGTTGTTGCTGGTGTTGTTGTAGTTGTCATTGTTGTTTGGCAGGCCCTGGCCAGGTTCGAACCCACCAGCCCTGATGTATGTGGCCAACGCTCTAGCCACCGAGCTACAGGCTCTTTGAAGTAACTTCGTAACTACCTTTTCTCTGGTAGGAACTGTTTCCGCTAATGATGTCATAGTGCTAATATTTTACCTTCTAACTTTGACAGACAAAAGCAAATGAAGCCTTGACTAGATGACTTGAAGCAAATAAATGTGTTTAAAGAGAACACATAGTATTGTACTTTCGCACTTAGCATACAGACCCTTAGCATACAGAATCTTAGCATACAGATTTTTAAAGGATCAATAATCTCACCATTTACCTGAAATAAAAGCCTTTTGCCATATGGCACTCTGCATAATATGTTTATAGTGACTGGATTTGATTTTGGAAAGGAAATTGAGCAACCTTACCATAAAAAAAATTTTAAATTTACACTAAGATATGTCTAAAATCCAGGGTATCTTCTCAGGTATACGAGAATCTAAAAGAAATTATTAAAATACGCAATTTTTAAAACTTGACTTGAATACTCTGCAGGAACTATGCAACTCATAGGGGCCCTGTCTTGGTACTTAGTATGCAAAAAGCAGACAAGGAGAGGAGAGCATTTTCTTTGCCACTAATTTCACTAATTTGTGTTATTGGGTGATCAAATATCCTTACTTAAGGGATTAGCCACTGCTATACCATTTGATTTCAGTGTTCCAAGAATTCCTTTGGAGATTAAAAACAAATCCTTGGAATAAGGATTCAATTTTTCCATCCAAAATTACTTCTTGGGACACCAGTGCAAAATATCAGAAATGAGTGAATCCCCGAAGAAAGGGATATTTGATAACTCAATAGCACAAATTAATTGTGAGAATGCTCAGGGAATCCAAATGCATTATAATTAATTTAATTCTTAAGAAACACATTGAATAATGTACGCAGTTAATCCCCATAAATGTAACCTAGTAGAGGGAGGGTGGGAGTGGGCGTTCTTGCCCTTCTTTGATTTTTATAAGCCAATAATCAGCTGGAAGTTCCAAGAAGCAGCTCACAATCGACATATATTCACACACAAAAGGTTGTGTAAGTGTGTAAACTATGCTGCAAAAAGGCAAATGTCATTTTCCATTTACAAACACATGAAAATAGGTATGGACTGACACCTCTTCCTACCCACTGTAATAAAGTCTTCTGCAATAGAACAATTATGCTCTTCCATAAAGAAAAAGAGTCACATCGTAGAGAAAAGAACCTATTTGGTGAACACATTTAAAGCTGAATGCATATATTGTCTTTCACAGACTTAATGACTCACTTTATTTTTTCCCCAAGAGGTCCAGAGTTGCAAAAGCGTTATGTTTTAAGTTACAAATTCCTTATTACGGAAGTGTTTTATGTACTAGTGCATTCAGATTAAGCTTCTCTGGTAATATCAAAACCAAAAATGTAGTTATCATGTCTAATTTATGGCCCCATTGGCATGCTTCAGTAAGAGACACTTAGCAAACAAGATGGGTAGGTTGTCAGCTACCTTAAATAATATTGGAGCTACTTAGACCATGCAGCTTCTTTTCAAAGACTGTCAATGTTCACATGCCTTTGGTTTGTTCTTTTTTATTAAATCCATTGGCAGTGAGTCCAAAGCTAGGTGGTAAGATGGGAAGGGGCTATGAGTGATGCATTGCCCCCCTATCAAAATTAAATGCAAATAGCCAAAACCATAAAACCCAGTATTCCTCTAGGCAATGGCTGAGTATTCCAGGTAAGTAGCTTCAGAGGATGTGGCCAATTCATATGGTTTTTCCATATAATGATGCCCTCAAAACCAGCATCAAGCACCATTCCCTGCCAGGTCAGTCTTGCCTTCTTCTAGGACATTTAAAAAAGGATGCTAGCTGAGAAAAGCAAAGCCTCGCTTTCCATCTTACTCCCACCCGTGTCTGCGAGATCTCCTGTTCAGGGCGTTGTCGCCCCCCCCCCCCCAATTTCTCCTCCAATGAACAGCCATCGTTTATTGACTGCAAATGTCCTGAATACCCACCTTGTGCAAAGTGACACAAATTCATTACCAGAAGTTCTGTCCAGTCCCAGAGGAAATGAACACGCAACTGAGAAAGCAACAGTGAATCACAAGAGGTTACAAAACAATACAGAGTAAAACAGCCACCAAAGGCAAATACAAATGACAGCCATAAGCAAGCAAGTGACTAAATGGCTGAGCAGTGAGTCAGACAAGAAGCTTTCATGGAGGCGGTGACTTGGAGGTGGCCAGGAGAAAGAACTATCATTGCACCCCCAGGCCTGTGTGCCCACATACTACTCACGGGCAGAGAGAAGGCGCTGGATTAAGCACTCTTACTGCTCTATCCTATCTTTTAGAATTGCTCTCTTTTTTATTTTCCTGAGAGGAAGGGAGTAACATGGTGTGGTCACAGCCTGGAACAGAGAGGAGACAAACAAGGCTACTCCAGAACATCAGCTGTGGGAAAGGATCGAGCCTAAGGCTGGCTGTTACTCTAGCAATAATTTAGGGACTCAGGCAAGGACTCCCGGAAGCAGGGCTCCATACAGGATGGATTAGACCAGCAACCCGACCCCCCACACCCTGGGCAGGAAGGAGGGGAGGGCTGATTAGAGGAAAGGGCCCCAAGAGGCATCAGGTCATTCTATAGTCTTCTTTCCTTGCTGCATCTTTTAGGCTAATTCTTTGTTGATTTTTCTTCAACAAAAAGGAAGTACTTATTAGGCCACAGGGACAAAGTTTTCTTTTTCTTCATTAGCTCTAATGAGAGAGACTATGGCTAAGACAGCAGATGTAACAAAAGCAGAGACAAAAGAAGGGTTCTGCCATGCCTCTTTTAGTCTTTTTTTAGGTGCCTACTAACTTTACTAACATATACCTTGGGAAAGCGATTCATGCTTCACAATCAAGTATTTGATTGTAAACGCAAATAAGGTATTTGGAGGGGGTTGGTTTGGTGGAGGGTTTTAGGGGTTTTGTTTCAGCTTGAGTTTGTTTTGTTTTGGTTTTTTTTGAGACAGAGTCTCTCTCTGTTACCCAGGCTAGAGTGTGGTGGTGTCATCATAGCTCACTACAACCTCAAACTCCTAGGCTTAACTAATTCTCCTGCCTCAGCCTCCCAAGTAGCTGGGACTACAAGTGCCTGCCACCATGCCTGACTAATTTGTCTATTTTTAGTAGTGGCAGTCTCACTGTTGCTCCAATTGGTCTTAAACTCCTGAGCTCAAGTGATACACCTGCCTTGGCCTCCAAGAGTGCTAGGATTACAGGCGTGAACCACCACATCTGGTCTTTTTTCTTTTTAAGATTCATTTCAACTAACACATAATAATTGTACATATTAATGGAGTACAGTATGATGTTTGAATACATGTATACAATATACAATGATCAAATCAGGGTATCTACTGAATCCATCACTTCTAAAGCATTTTAAAGAGTAATTTCAAATGGTCTTGCGGATCCTATGAGAAAAGTATTTCATTATCCTTCTCTAAATGTCTTTTATGTCCATAGAAAACATACAGATAAGCATGACAAAAATGTCTGGTCTTAGGAAACATTTATTATGTCAATGATTCTCACTGAGGTTAGGTGATATCTCAAAGAACACAAAGTAAATGTGGCACACAGGAGCAAAATTCCACAAATGAACACGTAGCAGATAAACTGTCCCCTATGTGTCATTTTCAGCTACTGAAGGAGCAGACTCACTCTCATTCTTCCCACTCTGACCCATGGCGTCAGCAGGAGAAAAGAAGACTTTGTCTCTGGTAATCAATTATTTAACATCTTTCCAAACAACCACATCAAAAGCAAACAATGATACCTATTATGGAGGAGATATTTAAACTTCAGAGTTAAACATGTGAATAAAAAGGTTATAAAATAGAATACACAGCCTTTTAAAAGGGAGGAAATTCTGACACCTGCTACAACATGGATAAACCTGGAGGGCATTACACTAAGTTAAATAAGCTAAACACAAAAGGACAAATATTGTATGATTCTGCTCAGCTGAGGTATTCCCATGATTTGTAATAGTCAAAAATCAGACAGAAAATAGAATGGCAGTTGCCAGGGGCTGGAGGGAAAGGGAATTAGAGAGTTCTCATTTAATGGGTATAATGCATATAGAGTTCCAGTTTTGCAAGAGTTCTGGAGAATTCTGGAGACAGATGGTGGCAATGGTTGCACAACAATATGAATATAGTTAATGCTACTGAACAATATGAATGTACTTAATGCATCTTTAACTGTATACATAAACAGATTAAAATGGCCAATTTTATGCTATGTGTATTTTATCACAATTTTTAAAAACTCAAATGCAATGGAAAGGTGTACAACAAAATGATGTGAGGTCTATGATTTGCCTAAAAATAATAGGAGGCAAATTATTGGAGGTGGGAAGGATGAGGTATAACTAAAACAAAATTGACCGTGAGTTGTTAACTATTAAACGTGGGTAATGAGTATGAGGGATTTGTCTTCTTTTATCTTCTTGTTATATGTGTTTGAAATATTCCACTATTTTAACAAGTTAAAAACTAAAAACTAAAACCCAAAGGTAGAGTACGATCATAATTTTGTTTCCCCTGAAAAATTACCTGCCTAAGTATGCATAGACCAGGATTTCATAAGCATGCATTGCTTTGTAAATAAAAATTAATTGTTTCCTTTAAGATAATTAAATAGGATAAAATTTAGTATTTTATTTAATTAAATAAAACAACGGAATTTTAAAAGAAAGTTACACAAGTCACAGAATAAGACTCGGCAATTTCAGAAGGGACCATGTGGGTTCTCAGGTCCCAAACTGAGATTGGAGACTTGGTTCTGAGGTTCTGGGTAGTGGCAGCCAGGAGCTGCCTGGACCCAGAATTCACCCCGTTGCAGCTCCTGTTCCTGCATTTCTAGAACAGACACGCACAGGCACATTCTTCTGTTAGCTTCCCTTCCCCAGGTTAGATTGATTAGGGGACACCACTAAGCCCTGGGTCGACCCCTGGGAGTGAGGCCATTCAGGCAGGCTCTGCCCCGGGCGATCTCTCAGCAAACAGCCCAATGCTTGGGCTGGAACGAGCCTTGTCAACCCACCCAAGGCAGGCCCCTTTAAAAGCAGCTCAAGAAGAGGCCCCAGTTGTGCTCTTTGCAATACAATCAGCCCAAGGCAAAGAGCACAAAATGGTCTTGATGTGTAAATTTTGTATTTTATAATGAATATTGCACACTAACATTTCATGTGTATACATATACACATAATTTGGGGTCTTCTGCCCTAGTATTTATGTGTTTCATGGTGTCCCACAAAATAACAGTGTATACCCACTTGGTCATCCAAAAAGAATGCTAAGCTTTTTATAAGGCTGCATTATACACCTCACATAGGAACTATTTCTCTCAATATTTATGTGTGGTTACCTCTGAGGCATAATACAACTGGGAGGTTGAATTACAACCATTGGTTAATGAGGAAGGGCAAAATTATATTACCTTTCCTCTGACAAGGAGAAAAATGGAACTATACGATAAAGTGTTTCAGACCCCTCATGTGAGATTATTACAAAAACAATTAACCCCAACTGGAATTTGACCAGAGCACCCTGGCTCCCAGGAAACACCCAGAATAGTCTGGGGATTGTGAGTGGTCCGAGTCTTTGGTTTCCAGTCTCATGTGGTGACCCAGTCCAGCTTAGATAGGAACAAAATGACCAAAGAGAGAGGTCACCATGTGGGTATTTTCCCAAAATATTGAAAGGCATTGCATGTGTTTCCTTTTACACGTAGATTTGCATTTTGCTATTAGGGGAAGGTAGGCCTGATGGTCTTGTTTCTGTGTGTGGCTCCTTAGCAGGTCCTGAGGCAGGACCTGACAGGTACAGTGCACTGGGTCGGACAGCCACAGTCACACTCACACAGCGTTACCAGATGGGCAAACAAGCACAGGGGCATAAAAGGCCTCTTGAAGAAGTCTCCTAAAGCCTCTAGCCACTTCCTCGTCCATCGTCCCTTAGCAGTCTAAGTACGCCTTGATGGGTGGATAAGATGAATGGGTGACCTCCAAGAAATGTTAGAGAAAGTAACTCTTGGAAGCCAATTGTTATGTCCCTCAATCTGGCCTATACCAAAAATCTTACATGATTCTGAAACCTAGGAAAGCAGTTCAAATATAAAGCAAAAGATTGTAAACATGTATCAAAGATCTTTCCCCCCATGTTCTAGTCACACTGACAGTTTTATTGGATTATAAAACCTCCCTTACATATTCCCAGAACAGATATAGTAATCAGTGTCACCTATTTTCTGTTTGAGGTTGATAGAAATTTCCCACTCATTGACCACATTTCATTGGTTTTTGAGAGAACACCCCCTTCTGGCACAGTAACAGGCTGGTTAGGGTCCCACCTTTATTCAGACATCTATAAACCTGGGAGAGGTGTTACAGGCCAGATCCCTTCACCTTTCAGGATG
This sequence comes from Loris lydekkerianus, assembly GCA_963574355.1. Classification (NCBI taxonomy): domain Eukaryota; kingdom Metazoa; phylum Chordata; class Mammalia; order Primates; family Lorisidae; genus Loris; species Loris lydekkerianus. The sequence goes on along the minus strand of CAUYPK010028211.1, from coordinate 16,170 downwards.
AAATCTTCAGCTCTGCAGAATAAAGAGGTTGATCATTTCCAATGTCTTTTCCAACTCTGCCATTCCACGATTCCATAAATAAATATGAGATAACAAGTTGGAGTTGTTTTAATGGTGGGAATTTGAGTCAACTATTTAGCCGATAGGGACAATGACCTGAGCAGAGAATCAGTCCTTGAAATGAAAAATAAGCAGAACCACAGGGGAAGACAGAACAAAACCCCTTGACAGCAGGAAGCTGAAGGCAGCCTCTCTTTCCCACTTTGCATTCTGTCCTGGGCACTCCTCCCCCAGCTGAGATGTCCACCTTCCCAATACCCACGAAGGTTATTATTCATACATAGTATTATTCATGCAACGACAAAGCATGTGTCATTTTGCTGAAGTTTCATTTTTTAATAAGCTCTCTTATCATTAAACCTCTCTCAGCTTCCTCGCATCCTTCCAACAACTGTGTAATGAGGATGCTGTAAAAGTGAAGCACATAATAAGAGCAAGAGCTTTTAAAAAGCTGACCTGAAGTTCTAGTTTACTAACCAAAATGGAGTCGGGCAGATTAGTCCTTTAACCTTTTTATTACGCATATACACGAAAACAATTAAAGCTGGGATTTTTTTTTCCCAGGGTATTATCATTTTCTCTCCCCCCTGGCCTTTTCCATCACATTTCAAAGAACATACATAATATCAACTGCAGAGTCTCTGGTGTTCCCACTCTTTTCCCTTCTTTCCTCTTAACAACTGTCATCCTTTTAAGGCTCGCCGACCATGGGCCATCATTACACACCAGCGGTGCAGTAAGGCACAAAGAAGAAGGAAACAAGAAAGAAAGGAAAGGAAAAAAGTTGGGGGTGGGAGGGAGAGACATTTAAAGCTCCTCATAAAATTAAATCTTAGATTTAAATTCTCCCTCATATTTTATTGTCTTTTCTTTTCTTTTCCTGTGGTAAATGGTAATTAGAGTCAATAATCTTTTGCTGAGAGAGCACCTTGTCTTCACAGTGTTTATATCATCATCATCAAAGATCTGCCTTAAGGCCCTGGCATGTTAATAATTTAAGGTGTGCACAGCCTAGTTAGAGCAGGAAGCCTAGTTATTGAGTTTGTAAACCAGCCGATGATTTATGGGAACACCTTGCATGAGTCATGCTCATTAAATAAAATACTTCAGTTTAATAAGGAACATGGGGTAAACAGTTCTTCCCGTTACAGGGCGAGTGTGCAATTGGAAATTGTTGAGTTTTGTCACCAGGTCCACCAGTACTATTTTGTCTTAATTGTGTTGGCAGGGCGAGGGAGGGAGGTCCCCGTGTCTGTGAGCATCTGCACCAGTACTCACAGCGTGCTTGGCCTTCTTCCTCCCCATCAGGGGCTACAAGTCTTAGAGTTTTCTTTCCCCTGGGTAGCTGTATCATAGAAGCCAAATCCTCTGATAGAGAGAATGTTAAATCTCTCTCTAAGAGGCTACTAATTAAGAAACCAGAAATGTTCATGGAAATAAAATTACAAGAAAAAAATCAATATACGGTTGTTAAATGTAGCCCACATTTAAGAGCCATAACCATATTTTACTGTTAAACGTTATAGTTTACTCATTAGGAATTTCTAAGCAGACTGAGATAGCAAAAGCCAAACATAGCATTCTGGTCTGTTTCAAAGAAAATTTGTACATGAGGTACAGTTTTTGTTTCTTAATGTCTCTTATCTGGAGCTTTGAAAAATCATTTGAACCATTTTGTTGGATATCAGTGCCATATCCTTTCCTAGCAAAAGCGATCTGGTGACCACTCGCATTTCTTTTACTCTGAATTAATTCAGAGGTGCATAATGTTGGCACCAGGATGAACAGCTAAACTTGTTTTGTTTCATGGATTTCTATACAAAGTGATACTTGGTGAGGCTTAATGTTCTGAGATCCCTAATGTACTTTAGAAAAACTTCTAAAAAGAAAAACAAAAGAAAAGGAGAAGGCCAAACGGACTTTAGTTCACCTTTTTGAGAAGCTCTCACCTCCACATCCAGTTGGTTAACCTCTGGGGCATTTCTGAGCAGTACTCTAGAAGGTTCTATAAGCAGCATCACTGAAGCAAAAATCAATTGCATTCATTTCATAAGCTACATATTGTAAGTGGTTCCTATCAGCTTTCTTTAGAAAATAAATGCATCTTGAAAGGGAGCTGCTGCGGCCATGGGCGTGCTTTGTGGTCTGGCTTTTACCACAGAGAAAATGGCTTATCTGAGTTTCAAATTACAGTCTTCCTTCCTAGGAATCCTCCCTGCCTTTAGTCTGAAGCTCAGTTTGTGCTGTCAACACTGTCCATGTGACTTTCATATTCAGAAACACTACATGCTACATTTAACTTCTCAAGACAGGTGAGCACCTAATCGTCTGTCCTGAATTTTTTCTTTTATTGTTGGGGCTTCGTTGAGGGTACAAGAAACCAGGTTACGCTGATTGCATTTGTTAGGTAAAGACCCTCTTATAAAGGTGTGTCACACACGGAGACCCCCACCCCCCTCCGTCCTTCCCTCTCTCTGTTCTTCCCTTCTGCCATCCCCCTCCCTTCTTCCCTCTCTCTGCTCCTCCTTTCACCCACTTCTGTCCTGAATTTTAAATAAAATTTTGCTTTTCGTTTTTTTTCCTTTTTCTTTTTTTTGAGACAGAGTCTCACTATATTACCCTCAGTAGAGTGCTATGGAGTTACAACTCACAGCAACCTCAAACTCTTGGGCTTAAGCTATTCTCTTGCCTCAGCCTCCTAAGTAGCTGGGACTATAGGCACCTGTCACAATGCCCCGCTATTTTTTTTGTTGCAGCTGTCATTGTTGTTTAGCAAGCCCAGGCTGGGTTCGAACCCACCAGCCCTGGTGTATGTGGCCAGCACCCTAACCACTGAGCTTCGGGTGCCGAGCCTGCTTTTTGTTTTGATAGCACATAATACAATATTCTAGTTATGATGAAAGAGGAGTTAAGAAATAATGTAAAATTATGTACAACGAACAATTCTATTGGACAATTTCTGCACAATGGTCTCAGAACTGTAGGAGTATGTTGATAGATTTTTAGTTACACTTGGTATCATAAATGACCCATTCCTCAATCACAGTCAATTTTATTCAGTTGCAAAATATTAGGAGGTATTTCCTTACTCATTCCTCTTCTAACGCTTCTTTTATACCTTTCCTCTCCCAGCACAGAAATCTTACATAAAAAAGTATTTTCAGGGTGGTGCCTGTGGCTCAAAGGATTAGGGCAACGGCCCCATATACCAAAGGTGGTAGGTTCAAACTCAGCCCCACCCCACCCCCAAAAAATGGAGTTATATTAACCTTAAAAAAAAAAAAAAGTAATTTCAAGTTGAAACACTTCATTCAAAACATTTTAAATTCCAAGTGGCCTCATGAACATTTTAATAATGAACATTTATAAGACAAACCAGACTGTAAGCTTCTAGCAGACCAAGAATAGGTATTTGTACTAGTTTGCATATTACATATAATAGTGTCATATAATTAAGTTCTTACTAAATAATGATTGCATTAATAGGACTCGTGCTATTATCTCATGCCTCTTCAGGTTTGCTATATTCCAATAATGGCAGATAGATATGGTTGGCACATAATTTTTACAATTTTGGCTTTGATTTCAGAAATGTATGTGTTCAAGAATAAATTACATAGCAGCTATAAGTTCATAAAGAAACTCTATGTGTGAGTGTGTTTTGTGTGTGCATGTGTGTGTATGTGTGTGTGTGCTTGTTCTGAGAAACTTATTTTAAGACAACAAGACTGAGACCATTTTAATTTTGAATAATACATCCATGTCACATAATCACTGATTACTTTGGTTCTTGTATGAATGAAAATATAACCATCATTCTTTGTGTTCCTATAATACTTTTTTCTCCTCTTAGGGCCTCAGAGCTCTTTTCCAAGCATACTTCAACCAGGTTGCTTGCCCTCAGCCTCAGTGGAGGAGCACTCTGCAGCCACAGTGCCTGGAAAACTTACAAAGTGTGCATCCCTGAACCCCACTCCAAGGAGGGTTCCTAAAGCAAAGCCACCTCCTGTGCAACTAGCCCTCGGTTGCCATCAACTTCAAGTAAGGTGAACAATGTTTACGTTTCTGGAAGTGTCTTCTCCTTCTCTGTACTTGCACCTCTGTGGGTAAGTATCCCAAAAGAAGGTCAAAACATGAGCATTTTGGAAAACATTTGTTTCTCAACCTGCCAGCTGCATTGTCCAAGGCATTTGACACGCACTCGGCCTGAGCCCGCACATTCCCCACAGGCCAATTGCCTTTGACGTCAATGAGAGCTTGGCCTTCTGGAGACAAAGATAATATTTGCAAAGTCAGCTTTACAAAATCAGCTCTCTCCCCTATGCTGCAGATAAAATGATAAGCCTGGGACCAGCAGGGATGTTTTCACAGGGGGATTCCCAGGCTGGGCTGGTCTACCAAATCCTCAGAAATCAGTCTTTTTAAGAAAACCAGGAGAGGCAGCTCAGATGGCCTGTCCAGCTCACCTGTCTGATAGCATCTCAGCCACTCCCTTCAAAGACAGCTACCCAGGAGTAATTTTTTTAAATCCTCTGTTCCTATACAGTATATTTTATCCACAGTGCCAAAATCTCAGCCCAACAGAAAACAGATTGTTTACCCATACACAAAGATAAACATTTACTAACTAGCAAATACAAACCCTGTCTGAGTGGACTGGTCAAAAAACAATCTCGCAGGAGAGGGGCCTATTTTATGAGGGGTGTGTCTTCAGTGTTCTCTGACCTCAGCTATTTTCCATGGGGACACTTGGGGACACTGTCATCAGGAAGATTCTGCCGTTTCACAGGCTACATAGCAGCAACTGCTAAGGCAGGGATCTTTTCTGCCATTCCTGAAACTCAAACAGATATTTTCTCTCTAGAAATAAAATCACTGATAGTCTGGGGGGGGGGGGGGGTAGGGGAGTGGGGACAGTGGTTGGGAGATAAAAATCTTTAAAATGCTGTGTTAGGAGTCTCTCCTCTCCTCCCCCTACTTTGTGTGAGGACAGTGCTGCAGGACCTCAGCCGCCCAGAATGTATAGCTGCCTCTAACGCCCCAGGGCCAGAGGAGATTTCTTTAGTGGAGATGCAATCAGCTCTAACCAATCAGTAAGAAGGGTTAATCAGCTGATCGATTGGTCCCTGAGCAGCCAGGACCTGGCTCCTCTCTGACTGGCTCTAGCCTGGCCTTGGGGTAAGAGGTTGGGAACTTTTAATTATTCGCAGTAGCTACTGCTCTGATTGAATGGTCAATGGGTTTACTACTGAGGCGGCGCTGCTTGAATAATAATAGAAAACAATGTGAACACTGGCGAGTGCAAACAGAAGGCCCGAAAAGGCACTTGGATATGTAGAATACACATTAAGACGAGTTAATTGCCTGGCAGAAACCAAATTTCAAAGGTCTGAAAGGGGTTTTATCAAAGTGGGGTAGATGCTGGAGGAGACAGCAGAGAGATGGAGGGTGTTTTTTGTCTTTTGTTTCTCTAGGGTCTATGACCATTGCTGGCTACACATTGTTGCCCCTGGACAAAGGATAACGTGCTTTCCACAATGGTTTAAAAAATGAGCACTGGAGGAAATTCCTATTTTGACATTTGCAGGCACTGTCAGGGTTTAATTATTTTTCTTTGTGAACTTCCTTGAAAAGAAATAATTGCCCCCCAGTTCCACTATGTAGAATGTGTTTATTCTGGGGGGGGGGAGGTTGGAGAATGAGGGTGGGGGAATGTATGATTAAATCATGCCAAAAATATATATAGTATGCACACCCAGAGGTTTTTTAAAGCTTTGCTCAACTATGTGATGTAGGGACCTTTCTTCCTACTTTACATTTCCTTAACAGAATAAATCATTAATCCAATAACTCTCTATAACATTCTGATCTTTCCTTTCTCTGATGAAACAGCTTACTTGTGCTGGTTCCTTCGTCCCTTGAAGATAAAACCAACAAGTGCCTCAGACTAAAAATTGTGTCTGTGTTCAAGTTCTCCAAGAGTGTCACAGTGGTGGCAAATGCCCCCAAAGGGCAAGATAACCAGCCAACAACTCTATGTGCTGGCGGGGAGGTTAGCAAGAGATGTGAGCAATTTCATAGAGCTGCTGAAAAGAATGTTTGGGTTCAATTTTTACAACAACAACAACAAAGAAAGAAAGAAGGATGGAAGGAAGAAAGAAAAGAATGGTCCACTTAGCACAAAGAACAGCATTTGGAGGTTATGTGGAAAAAGTCAACTAGAACCCGTTTAAAAGGTGTCAACCAGGATCCTGCTCAAGATCCTCAAATTGTCATAGATCAGAAATCATCCTATTTCAGCAGATTCTGTGTTAAACATTTGCCTTTCTCCAGTGATTTCGCATAAACACAGAGTGTTCATCAGGCCCCGCCAGAGTCATTACTATTTATATTACCATACCCTGGCTGTGTGCAGTCAATTCATAATTGTCCAGTTTTTCTAATTAATCACAAAAGATTTTTGTTTTGCCTGCAGCTAGTTCTGGAGTGACTCACGATGGCAAGCCAAAGCTCATACATCAAACACAGGCCCCTTCTCACTCTGGCCTTCTGCTGGGGAATGCAGCTCAGTGCTTGTCCACCAAAAAGGCACGCACTGCGCGTGTGCGGCCGCAGGCGGAGGAGAAGCCGGAGATCTGTCCTCTACTGGGTGACTTGTTATTTTTATCTGATGCTTGCATTCTCCAGCCAAATCAGATCCAGGGAGCCCAGCAAGGTTTCTAAATTCAGAGCCCTGCTGTTCTGGCTCCGTTTTCTCCCTCTCTCATCTTCCTCCCCTTTATCTTTTATCAAATTGTTAAAGACTGAACTGCTTCCAAAAGAAAGATCGTGATATCATTTTTCATATTCTTCAGTCCTTTCAATGGTGACCTTTTACAGAGGCAACAACGAAGAATGTCATCAGGAGAAGAAAAAAAAGAAAATAACAGTTTCTGTTTTATTCTACCAAATCCACATCAAGACAGGCAACGGGAATGTCTCGTATAATGCGTAGCTTATTCTATTGAAAAGTGTTTCAGCAGGTGACCAGTTGCAAAGTTGTCTGGTGCAAACAACCTCCAGGACTGCTAGGGAGGAGGCCAGGACCACCTCTGGTTCACTTGATGGCAGAGGGCTGACTGGGAAGGACTCAAGCCAAGACTGTTCTGTGTAACCTGCATTGCGTGTGAAGAATTTCAAGGGGAGATCAATGTATTTGGAAGATCCCCTCTGATCACCTTCCATCTGCATTGGTGAGGTCAAGAGGCCGGCACAGTGACAGGAGAAAGCACCATGCTTGCTCAACAACTCTATGCAACCCTCAGGATTCAATCAGATGCTCTGAAGATGTCAGACCTTGTATATTCATTAATGTCCTTGATGTGTTGTTATAATGAATATATTCTGTGCAGCTCCAGATGATCCAGGTTTCCTTGTGGAAGACACTGTTGGAAAGGTTGCAAGGCTCCACTGCCCATCTCACCAAATCCCATTTCTCCTTTAGGTCTAAGACATCAGTTCCCCTGAGAAGCCTCCCCTGACCACTTGCCCCCATGTCCCAGTCCACCTGTTCCCACCAGACTCTTAGACGCATCTCTTCTACACTCCTATAAAAGCCTGTGCTGCCCATCACAGCACACATCACACATTCTTGAGATTATTGTTGTACCTGCCTAGTGCCCGGATATGCCTGTGAGCTGTGTGAGAGGAAGGATCTCCGTGTTTACCCTCTGCTCCACACACATCACCACATGGCCACTCCAGGAGAGAAACGCCTCTGAGCAGAAGAGATTTATCATAAGTGTGAATGAGGATGATGACTAAACGTAACTTTCTACATTTATTTCCCAAGTTATTTACCTTTTCACGGTGACGTCAGCGTACCCACTCCCTCACTGGTGACCTATTCTGTTGACTCCAAAAAATTAAGTCTCCCAGGCCAGCCCTGCATTCCTCACATGCCAGATCAAACCCCTGACATTTGGTTCATTTGGGATCATAAGAACAATAAAAATAAAGAAAGCTGTCATTATCTCCCGATTCAAGGCCAAACATACCTGGATTTGTGTTTTGGCTGTTGGCTTGTTCCCTTTCTGAAACCTATTTGCATACATGAGGAGTGAGAGCAGGGAGGGGGGACATCAAAGGGACAGCTGCTTGTTTGATCTAATTAGTCTATTTTTCATTCTTTACCAAAACACTGGGGAAGGGGAATTCCAGATAGTCCTTGGATCTCTATGAGGTAAATAGCATTTTAGCTGACAAGGCCTGGGTTTTCTTTAACACAATGGCTGCCCTTTGAACTTCATATTAATTCGTAAATGTTTTCTGAGCCTATGCTGCTCTTCTGCATATATCAAGTGCTTGCAAAGGGCAGCACAGGCTCACTTACATGCCAACAGAGACCCTGCTCATTGTCTAAGGAAGCAAACCCACCCAGGCTGATGGAAGGCAGGCACTGACCTGGTCTTGGGTGGGAGCACCCCACAAAACCTGTGTGCAGATGTTCCCTTTAAGCCCAGTGGTGAGGAATGACCAGACTAGAAGTGCTCCAAGCAGATGAAAACAAAGGGGCTGTGCTCCTTTCTCAAGGAGCAGGATAGATGTCCATAGCTGGGACACGGAAAGTGAACGGACACTTGGTTCCCAGAAGCTGGGCAGGCACTGAAATCACCATAAGCAGCACCTTGTACACCAGAGAAAAATGTCAACTGTGTTCCAAGGACAAAGGGGGAAGCACTGAAGATTTTTAAACAGGTGCATTCAAGAGTCAGATATCTGTTGCCTACGAGGCCCTGGGGTTGCAGTGTGGCAGTCAGAGTGGAGGTGGCAGAGGAGGTGACTAGGCGGCCTCCCTGCCCACCCATGGAGGGCCAGAAGAGAAATGACAGCACTCTGGACTGTGGGGACAGAGAAACAGCAGTCTTTAGAGACATTTAGAAGGAGATAAGAGAAAATGAAGGGACAAAAGAACCGTGGAACTTTCCTGAAGAACTACACTCAAATTAGTTTTGTCAGCATTTCACGCATTCAACTCTGCTTCTGGGGTTTCCAACTCCAACAGATCTGCAACTCAAAAGTAATGAGTTTAGAAAAAATAAGTCAGGGGTGAAACCAAGGCACACACTGTTGCTGACTGAAACAAGACCTGGTTAAGAATATTGTCTTATTTATCTAATATCTCTCTTTTGGCACTGAGAAATGGTACATTCACACAAATGTGGAGCCAAAATAAATCTTTTTTTTTTTTTTTTTTTTTTTTTTTTTTTATGAGACAGATTCTCACTGTGGCTTCACAGCTCACAGCAACCTCAAACTCTTAGGCTTAAGCAATTCTCTTGTCTCAGCCTCCCAAGCAGCTGGGACTACAGGCGCCTACTGGTTTTTGTCGTTGTTGTTGTTGCAGTTGTCATTGTTATTTAGTAAGACCGACCAGGCAGGCCAGGTTTGAACCTGCCAGCCTCAGGGTATGTGACCAGCACCCTAACCACTGAGCAACAGACACTGAGCCCCAAAAGAAATCTTTTGCAAAAATCTAGATACCTTTACAATCCTGACTCATGCCCACCCCTCTTACCCAAAGGCAAGATCATCCTTTCCTCCCTCCCATTTTGCTCTTCACTGGTGGCCAGTAGATGCCCAAGAGGTCCTGCAAATGCACATTCTCTTCTCCAGAGTTAAGTTACAGCCTTGTTAATAGCAAGACCTAGCAGCATGTGTCTGTAATCCCAGCTACTTAGGAGGCTGAGGTGGTAGGACCCCTTGAGTCCAGGAGTTTGAGTTTGTAGTCAGCTAGGATCATTCCACAGTACTCCAACCTGGGCAACACAGCAAGAACCTCTCTTCTCCAAAGAAAAACAAAGCTTTACCCTGTTAAAATGGAGAAGAAAGGAAATGACATTTATTCAATCTTCTACAAGTGGTACAAAAACACCAGGATAAGCCATATTGAACTATCAGAAGGTCAACACCCCATAACCACAGAAAATTCTCTTCTCCCATCCCCACTTTCTCCTTAGTGAGGGCAACAGTGGACATCTGAATGGAGGAAATACTGACTGCAGTAATCAGTAATTGTAACCAATGTCCCTAAGAATACAGTCATCTGGAAAGGGAATTTTGAGTCTATTTGAAAATTTTACAGGCAAATATTCTATTATCTCAAACTAAAAGTAAGTTTGAAATTTAAAAACATCAACAAGAGCACCTCATATTGATAACAACTCTAACCACAGATCAATATCCTATCAAGTTTCTAGTTGTATTTTTTCATTTATTTGTAATATCCTAGACAGCCAATTTCTCCTTACCCAGAAAAGAATTCTAAATTCTCAATATGAGCCTCTTTTTCTCCTAATAAAGAATAGCTACACAAGTGACTTTAAATTCTCTAGTACTGTTATAATAAGAGTCTTGTTACTAAAAATAGGCACTCTCCCAGGTAGCTAGATATGAGAACAAATTCCCTTCATACCCCTCTCAAGAAGTTTTCAAAAAGGAAAGAGAATAGCTTTGATTTAAAGTATACATAAAATATATAATGCGGGGGGTGCAAATTTCTGTGTAAGTAAAAGATGATTCCTAAACAAAATACAACTCTTCCTTCATTTAACTGAGATAGTTATATGAAATAACACAATTCCAAGCCAACAGAAGAATTTGTATGGCATCTTAGAGCCCACGGAAAAAATAAGTGAATCTAGGGTGAACGCAAATACCCACCCATGGGGCCAGGAAGGGAGGTGATAAAGGAAAATTACCTCAACTTCTGGCCATCAGACTAAATATTGAAAAATAAGGAAGAAGCGAAGGATGGTGGTACACCTGTAGTCTTATCTACTAGGGAGGTAGGAAAATCCCTTGAGTCCAGAAATTTTAGGCCAGCAATATAGTGAGACCCCAGTCTCAAAAAAAATTAAACATAAGGACAGATAAGAAAATATTTAGTATTTGATTAGAGATAATTTTTTGTAGGAGCAAAAGAGTTCTTCTTTCCTAATCATTAAAAGGTGTCCAGCCAGGCGCAGTGACTCACCCCCTTTGCTTCTGAGGTGGGAAGATCCCTTGAGCTCAGGAGTTTGAGACTAGCCTAAGCAAGCACAAGGCCCCATCTCTAATAAAAATAGAAAAATTAGTTGGGTGCCATAGCAGGCACCTGCAGTTCCAGCTCCTCGGGAGGCTGAGGCAGAAGGAGCACTTGAACCCAGGAGTTTGAGGTTGCTGTGAGCCCACAGCACTCTAGCCTGGGCAACAGAGTCCAACCCTGTCTCAAAAAAAAAGCTTTCCTTATTTTTCCTTCTACCTACAATTCTAATTCTATCACTCCCCCAGGAAGCTGCTTCTAGCTTCATTTCCACAAATGGAAATCTGACCTGAAAAGAGACCTTTTCAGAAAAGTCCACTTGTTCTGGTTGAAAAAAAACCCTGTGAACCCTCAAGCACAGTCTCTGGTCTGGTCTTCATACCTGAAGACACAGCCACAGAGCTCACTTAAACCTAATTCTAGAGCTCGCACAGGAAGCTGCGTTACAGAATGAGTCAGACATTCTTTCCAGAGCTGCCCTTAGTCACGGAGCAGAGACCTCCTTCCTCCAGGCAATGGGGCAGGAGAGCACAGCAGATACAGGGAGGGGGTCACTAACCCTGCACACAAGGCCCACGCCGGGATGGACACCTTTGTCAGCTACAGCCACCTTTAGCCCTGGCTCTCAAGAAGGATAAGCACACGTTTCTAAGCCTGCTGTGCTGGGTAAGCAGCCCCACTAAGCCCAGGCAAAGAACGGTCAGTTCTACCTCCTCCATCCTCTTTGTTACCATTCCTGTTTTCATGTTTACTTCCAGATTTTTAGTCAAAGGATGAAAACATTTATGGGTTTAAGCACTTGATCTATTTGTAAATGCCCTCAAAATAGAAATCTAAGCCAATAACAACCTTCAAAGACTTGCTCTTTGAATGAGTCTTTTCCTGGAAAGAATATAAATTAAGACCAAAACCCAGATCAACAAAACAGCATCTCATTGAAAAGCTCACTTCCCCTAGAACTCTAGAAGAGTCACAGGAGAGTCAGGATAAGGCCAGAACCTGAAAATTCAAGTCCCTGTAGTTCAGATGCTGTGATTTTTCATCCTTTGGCTAAAGCTTCAATTACAGAGAAGGCTCTCAATCACCGGTATTCTGGAGTGAGTCATCAGATGAACTGTGAATGGCGCTATTACTGAGCGTCTGCTCTTCTGAGACAGAGAGAAGTGGATTGAGGTGGAATTTGGGGCTGATTTATAAGCATTAAATCAGATGAGGATAATGGCAAATATGCCTGGCTTCCTTAGAACACCATATGAACAGCAATCATTCTCCAATACCTGGAGGAGCAGCTCACAACACGCAGGTAATATAAGCAGCAGGAAAGGAGGTTGAAAGTGACTTTCTGTCATCCCCGCATTAGCGGAACGGCAAGATGAATGTTGCGTCTCGAAATGCCTAGCATTTTTTTTGCCTGCTATTATTAACCTTGCGTGCTTCTAAGCAGCACGGGGTCCTGGAGAGAAAGGTTATAACAAGTGGATATTTGAGGGCAGAGATTGCTATCACAGGTAGGCTGGATTGTATTTGCTTCCTTTTTAACCTTCCTTTGTGTTTGCCATCCAGCTCTGTGATGCCCGGGCTCCTTCCCAGTTCCCAGACTTCACAAATGCAGCAGTTAAATGGAGTCGGGCTTAGCACAATGTCGGATTCCAATAAAGTACCTTAAATGATTAAACAGATGCACCTCCAAGACGGTGGAGAAGTTCCCATCAGAGAAATGCTTACCGCTTTGTCCCCAGTGCCAACTGCAAACATCAGAAGGGATGTGGTGTTTTATAGCATCTTCTCTCTCTTAGTGTGGGTCCAGTCCTCTGATTTTCTTTTTTATCAGTCGAAAGAGGATATATTTTATCATAATGGCTTTATATCCAATGTGTACAGGCCAACACAAATAGGGTATTACAAGTTAAAGAACTCTACCTCAGGCACCATTTTATTAGAACTAGTGTTTACATCAAACAATACATTCTAAGTACTTTATATTAAGCGTGGACAAATCATTTGCCTGAGGATTAGGTGTTGTGCCATTGAAATGTAATCCTTCTGTTGATTTTTTTCTTAACTGCCAAACCAAACATAGTCAAAGAAGTAACTGCGAAAGCTGCAACAGGAGGAATCTCATCCTACATTTCAAGCATAAAATAAAAACAGATGCTGAAACCAGTGCAAGACCACAGTATAAACAACGGTATTTCATTGGAGCGCACCCGTATCTCCATGGAGTCTAATGGATGTAACTGAGTTTGCCTTGATTATGGGAACGTACCAATTACAATTGATTCTCAAAGCCTATACAGGAGCAGAAGCATGCTCCAGAGTGAACCACTTGACTCTTTTTCTCAACTATCCCATCCCTAAAAGGCAAGAGAGCAAGGGGAAAAGGCCTAGTGTACAAGATCACTATGGCAGGTGATTTTATTCACTCAGGCCAGGACCATGTTCTTCAGGACACTGTAAACATGATTTGTAAATAGTCATGGGGTATATTTTTAATTTTTTGGCTTTTTTTTTTTTTTTTGAGGCAGAGTCTGACTGTGTTGCCCCAGGCTAGAGTGCCTTGGCATCAAAACTCATGGCAACCTCAAACTTCTGGGTTCAAGAGATCTTCCTGCCTCAGCCTCCCAAGTAGCTAGGACCACAGGCTAATTTTTTCCACGATGCCTGGCTAATTTTTTCTACTTTTAATAAAGATGGAGGTCTCCTTCTCTGTCAGACTGGTCTGGAACTCCTGAGCTCAAGGAATCCTCCCAACTCAGCCTTCCAGAGTGCTAGGATTACAGGGGTGAGCCACCTCACCCAGACATGGGGCATATTTTTAAACTAGATTTTTTTTTTTTTATATTATGGTCTTTAAAGTCCCATGCTATGGTGTTTGTCTTATAGGCAATGTGAACTTTTTTTTATTGTAATTGCAAATGGGATATCGTATTATACCCCATCCTTGCCTCACTGTGAATTCAATAAATGAAGACTTGCCAAATGAAGATAAATTAGTGTGACCGGTGGTTAAGAATGGGGTCAGACTTTCTGAGTTTGAATCTTTGTTCTGCCATTTGATAGCTGCTTTATCCTGGATAATTGGCTTACCCTCTCTGGGCTTCGGTTTTTTATAAAATGGAACTAACTAATAATAATAGCTACCTCCCAGATTTCTGTGGATGTTAAATCTCCTAGCCTGTTTCCATCACTTAGCATTAGCCATAGACTTGCACTCAGGAAAAAAAAATTTCTAATTTCTGTCTCCAATTCTCTCTGTGATTCCTAGACTGAACAGAACATCAGAACAGAAATAAGCTGTACAGCTGAGAGACAATCCAAGATGGCGGCTGAGTAACAGCCTCTCTGCAACAGGGCACGGTGAGTCTCAGGAGATAAGACTCCAGGCATCTCTGGCTGGTGGGATCTGCCTATAATCATCCCTTTGAGGATACAGGGAGTCAGCAAGGGACTTCTGGACCCCAAGAGGAGGACAAAAACAGTGGAAAAGTGGCAAGTGGTTGCCTGTGTTCGATCGACCTAATCCCACTGGCAGCTGTAAGTACCAGCAGCAGTGAGACTGCAAACCAGAAAGGTCTTACCTGTGAAATGTCTCAGTGTTTTTGGACTTGACACTCAGTTGAACTGCCTTTGGGGAGAGCTTGAACAGAAGTGCAGAGAACTTTGGGCATTGCCAGGGGTCCCAGACTGAGCCGCTGAGCCGGATGGAGCTAGTAGTGTTCAGCTGTGGGTCGCAGGAAGCCATTGTGAGAGAACGGCCCAGGCAAGCTCCACCCTCAGGGTCGCAGAGCAATGATCGGGCGGGAGCTAGTAACCTAGTGACTGAACAGCCTAACGGCGAGGACTGAGCTGCCTTACAGCCTTAACCCACAGGAGCAGAGTGAGACTGGTTTTGGCATACTGGAGCCTCGGGCTGTGGCCCTGGGCAGAGTGCCATGGCATCACAGCTCATAGCAACCTCAAACTCCTGGGCTTGGCGTCGCCTGAACCTCCATAAGAGCTGTGTCATGACCCCTGACCCATGACCCGCACCCGCCGGGCCTCCACATGCCCTATACAGGAACTGCAGGAGCCGTACAACCCTGCATCCTCCCTCCTGTACCCTCCCTGCCTCCAGACCAGCCTGCTCTTCTGGCCAGGGACTCTGGTAGCCGCGTGCCCACTGGAGCCCTCCCTGCCTCTGCGTAGAGGCCTCTCCTGGCCAGAGACTGCTGGAGCCTTGGACTGTCTATGCCAAAGTCACTGGACACCAGGCACTCCCAGAACCATGTGTACCACCTCCCACCCTGTTGCTGGATCCGGATGTGTCACACTCCAGAGCTGCTTCCACAACCAGAACTCCCTGGCTGGAGCAGCCCCAGAGGAACTACACAGGGCCACTCCCTACAAAGATCCAGCAACAATAGAGTGATCCTGCTGGGGTCTAATCTTGGAGAGACACCTCCCCAGCTCTGAGGATGACCAGAGGCAATGGTGGAAAACAATTCTGAGGCGAAATCAAAGGAAAAACTGACAATATGAATAATCAGAGTCGATCACTCCCCCCAAGGAACAATGGGAAAGACACAGCACAAGATCCCATGCACAAACAAATAGCTGAAACGTCAGAAATCAAATTCAGAATATGAATACCAAATAAGACTGAATTAGAATTCTAAGCAGTAACCCAAAACATATCTCAAGAATTCAACGAATTCAAAGACCAAATGACCAAAGATTTTGATACATTGAGACAAGAAGTTGCATCCCTCAAAGATCTGAGAAACACAGTAGAATCCCTCAGTAACAGAATAGAGCAAGCAGAACAAAAGATTTCTGACATTGAAGGCAAAGCTTTTGAACACTACCAAACTCTCAGAGAGGACAAGAAATGGAGGGTAAAAACAGATCACTCACTCAGAGAGCACTGGGATAATTCAAAGAAAACCAATATTTGTCTTATATGGATCCCTGAAAGTGATGAAGTGGCTTCACAAGGCATAGAGTCTCTTCTCCATGAGATTATGAAGGTGAACTTTCCAGACGTGCCAAGAGATTCTGAAATTCAGATA
>CAUYPK010028210.1:0-26310 GCA_963574355.1 Loris lydekkerianus | reverse complement strand
CATGATTCGTGGCTAATTTTTCTTTTCTTTTCTTTTCTTTTCTTTTCTTTTCTTTTCTTTTCTTTTCTTTTCTTTTCTTTTCTTCTCTTCTCTTCTCTTCTCTTCTCTTCTCTTCTCTTCTCTTCTCTTCTCTTCTCTTTTCTTTTCTTTTCTTTTGAGACAGAGTCTCACTTTGTCACCCTTGGTAGAGTGCCATGGCATCATAGCTAATAGCAACCTCAAACTCTTGAGCTCAAGTGATACTCTTGCCTCAGCCTCAGGAGTAGCTGGGACTACAGGTGTTTGCCACAACGCCAGGCTATTTTTAGAGATGGGGTCTCACTCTGGCTTAAGCTGGTCTTGAACTTGTGAGCTCAGTTGATCCTGGCCTTTTAGGACTATTTCTGTTTGAGGCAGGAACTAAGCTACAACAGCATTCATGCAACAGATATATTAACTGCCTACTATCTGCTGGGTACTGAGTTGGGTGGTAGGGATTTAATGAGCAAGAAAGGACATAGACACTATCTTTGCCTCCATGGAGCATATCCCACTAGGAAAGACAAACAATTATGATGTGTTGTAATAAGTGGTATATGTAGGGGAAGTTCAAGATCCTGTGGAACCACATAGCAGGTATTCTAACTCTGTCTAAGAGTTACACAAACAATATGGAAAATAGAGCAAAATTGTTTATTATCTTATTTCTATTCAGACTCTTAGTTGAGATTTTAGAAGGCTGCCTTCCTGTCTGCAATGTAAAAAATCTATCTTATGACAATAAACATTATTCACCCTAGTCCATAATAATTTCTTAATACCCCATAATAACAACCATTCCTTTCATCATCGTAGATCTTTTTTACAACTGTAGAATGTTAGTAATAGAAAAATCTTTAGAAATAATCTAACAGGGGAAACAGGCCCAGAAGAGTTACCTGAGTTGTCTCACTGGTAGGGTATAAGAGTTTAGATCTCCTAACTCTTAGATGAGTACATAGTCCCTCCTCTTTGATCTCTTAGAGAACTCAAACATTGCTTTCTGTGGTAATTGCCTATGAAAAAAGCATAGGGGCTTTTTTAGAAGCCAAGTGAAAAACTAATAGCATTTCACTTGGCTTCTAAGGACTGTTTTGTTGTTGTTGTTGTTGTTGTTGTTGTGGAGACAGAGTTCTACCCTATTCCCTGAGCAGAGTGCAATGGTGTCATAGCTCACTGCAACCTCAGACTCAGGCTGTGGGTATCAGCCTCCGAAGCCACTGGGATTATAGGGGCTCGCCGCAGTGCCCAGCTGGGTTTTTCCATTTTTTTTCATGAGTCAGGGTCTCACTCTCGCTCAGACAAGCCTCGAACTCCTGAGCTCAAGCAATCCTCAGCCTCAGCCTCCCACAGTTCTGGGATTATAGGCATGAGCCACTGCGCCCGGCAGGGGCAAAGAATATTGTTCTATATCAAGAAGGAAGCAGGAAGTAGGAAGGCAACAATAGAGGCCAGATCAGAACATGGGTTGGGTGCTGGTAGTCTGATAAACTGAGGGCATAGTAATTATTCCTCAAATTTAAAAATGTGAGTTTTTGAAAGAAAAGCATGCTATGAAGGTTCTTTTGTGGTCAAATGAGCTTCAGATGCTTGCCAGAATTATTTACCCAGATTTGGTTTAGGTCAGTGCTTTCCAATCAGTGTGCTGCAGCACACTGGCATGCTGTGAGAAGATCTTAGGGGTGCCATGAAAAGTTTTAAAGATCATTAATTAAATTATTTTTGAAAGAAGTTCCAAAAACAGTATTTTTTTTTTTTTTTTTTTTGGATCAGTATAATTTAAGTGTGCCATGGGAGTTTAACTTTAGGTTCAAGTGTGCTGTGAGAAAGAAAAGTGTGAAAAACACTTGGTTTAGATCCTCAAATCTGTAATTTCAGACATACATTTAATGACCAAAATAGTGGAGAAAGCCCTCATAAAGACAAATGCTAATCCTAACCTAAGCATTTATCTTGGCTTTACTGCTACCTCACAACTCTTACCTGGAAACTCCCAAAGCAACTTCCCCCAGGCAGGGTGACATAGCAGACATAGGGAGGACTGTTGGAGGGAACCATCTCATAAACCACTAGAGCCCCATTCTTCAAGTCAGCCCCACGAGACTGCTTCATCTGCCAGAATTCCTGAAGTGCCTCCACCACATTCACTACAAAAAGAGAAGCAGTTAAATTCAGTGAGGAGAGTGCCTCCAAGTTGTACAGTACGTCAGTAAGCCACCTGTAATCTGTACCTATGTTATGAGTCTGCCTTTAGCTCCCTGCCTATCACCATTTAATAGCATTTAAATTCATAGACTGTGATTAAAATAATTTGCATAGGAAGAATAGAGTATGCCTGCTCTGCTCCCTCACCTCTAGTTCACATTTTGATTGAGTCCTAGAGTAACTTAAATACTGGAACCAGAGTTTCCAAGGTCAGCATACCATTATCACTGCTTGATGAAATACAAGTAGATTATTCCACAATTGGTCAGCTGGGCCAGGATGATGATAATCACCATAATACGTGCTAATATTTATTGAAAATTTACTGCTTGTTAGCCATTTCCTTAAGTGTTTTACCCATTTAATCAACAACAACCTTGTGAGGCAGGTACTTTTATTATCCCTATTTTACAGATGAGGGAAATGAGGCATAGAAAGGTTAAATAACTTGCCCAAGGTTATAACAGCTAGAAAGTATCAGAATAAGAAGTGAAACTCAGGCAGCTCCAAAGTCAATATTCTTTTATGCATCAGGGTTGCTCAAAGAAATGGGGCCCTACTAGCCACTCTCAAGCCTGTGTTTCTTCTAGTGAGCAAATCCATGTCCAAATTCCTTATCCATCCAGGAATACTATGTATATACTATGTGAGAGAGAAAAGAAAGAGAATGCTTCTCTTCTGCGGCTTTACCTTGGTATAAATGATTTTTTGGAGGAACTGTGAGGTGGGAGACTTTTTTCCATGGATCTCTCATGGTCCTTCACATCTTGCAGGGTATGTTAAGATTTACAAAGTCCTGACTTCTCCTTAACTTGGGCTATTTCTCAGGACTGTGTTTGCAGCAAGAAACCTTAAGGGAGGAAGTAATGTCTCTCACTAGGATAAAGAACAAGCTTACTTACAGCTCATTATAAAAGGGGAAGTTCCCCAAGCTCAGTGTACCTCTCTTGTGATGTAACCTATGGCATATATAAGCAACTACCTGAGCCCTCCACATCAGATTTCGGAAGAGGCAAGAAGGACTGATACAAATTTGATGCTCATGCTACTTGCTATGCTGTGAGTAATAAAGTCCTTTGTCTCTGACCCAGAAATCTCTTGACTTCAGGCAGCATCCATGAAACAATAACTGGCTGCCTTAACAGTTGTAAATAGGATAAAATCAAACTCCAGACCTGAAATTGTAGCCTACAGTGAAAGGGGGAGAGAGATATGAATAAGCAAATAATCTCAAATAAATGTGAAATTATAATGTGATAAGAGCTATAAAGGAGTTATAGATGGTGAGAAATGCTATAAGAGTATCTGAGCTAGTTTAAAGGTCAAAGAAAGCTACCCTTTTAGCTTAGGAGGTGATGTCTAAGTTCAGGTATGAGTAGGAATTCACTAGGCAAGAGATGAGAGAATAGTGTTCTGAGCATAAGGAATAGCAGGTACAAAGACTGTGACGTCAGAGAACACAGTGAATAAAGGGACTGAAAGAAAATCACTGTGGGTCCAGAAGAGAGTGTGAGGGGGAGTGTAATGCAAGATGAGGTTGTTAAAGGGGGCCGGGACCAGATCAAGTAGGGCTTTTTAGGCCACATTAGAATATTGGCTTTATCCTAGAGCAGTGGTTCTCAACTTTCCTAATGCCGCGACCGACCCTTTAATACAGTTCCTCATGTTGTGGAACAAGACACCACAACATGAGGGACTGGATTACAGGGTCGAGGCCGTAGGCAGGGTGAGAACCACTGTCCTAGAGCAACAGGGAACAATTGAAGGATTTTAAACAGAAGGAGGGATAAGGGCATTCTGCCTTTTTTTGGGGGGAGACAGAGTTTCATTGTGTCGCCTTCGGTAGAGTGCCCTGGCATCACAGCTCACAGCAACCTCAAACTCTTCAGCTTAAGTGATTCTCTTGCCTCAGCCTCCCAAGTAGCTGGGACTACAGGTATCTGCTACAACACCCGGATATTTTTTTGTTGCAGTTGTTTAGCTGGTCCAGCTGGGTTCTAACTCACCACCCTCGGTGTATGTGGCTGGCACCATAACCACTGTACTACTGGTGCCGAGCCCATTCTGGCTTTGGAAAGTATCTCTTTGACTCTGGGATTCCAAAATTTAACTAAAGTCTTATAATAAGTTATCACACGTGCTTTCCAGTATCTTGCAACACGGACTCTCCTGCTCTTAATTACAGTGAGGACTGATTCATTCTTTCTATTACCTTAGTTCAGGTCTTCCAAGAAGACACCAAAATGGGATAGACATGCAAGAGATTTTACTGGGGAGGAAGTAGGAGAAGGCAGGGAGAGACCTCAGCTCACAGTGAAGGTCTGACACCTGTGGAAGAGAGGGAAGGAAGGAGGTTTGGATGTGAGAGTCTCAGAATGCAGTGCAATTTCAAGAAAGGTTTGGCCAACCCAGTGGGAAGGCTTCATGCCAAAGGAATCCCACATCTCACCAGGATGTGCCTGTGTTTAAAACCCCTGCTATGCTAAGTCATTGGCTGGGAGCAACTTACATGAAGCATGGCCTTTGTACAAATGTGGTGATGGACCCAGAGGGAGCAGCAGCTGAGGCTGTTAGTTATGCTCCCTGCAGCAGGAAATCAAGAATAGCACATTTTCATGGCTGCCACACACATTAAGCAAAAATTTGAGCACTTAATAAGTGTGTGTGGCTATGCCTATAGCTCAGTGAGTAGGGTGCCAGCCACATACACCAAGGCTGGCAGGTTTAAGCCTGACCCGGGCCTGCTAAACAACAATGACATGTGGCGAGCGCCTGTAGTCCCAGCTACTTGGGAGGTTGAGGCAAGAGAATCGCTTAAGCCCCAGAGTTTGAGGTGGCTGTAAGCTGTGATTCCACAGCACTCTATCAAAGGTAACATAGACTCTGCCTAAAAAAATAAATAAATAAAAATAAAGGGCGGCGCCTGTTGCTCAAGGAGTAGGGCACTGGCCCCATATACTGGGGGGTGGTGGGTTCAAGCCCAGCCCCGGCCAAAACTGCAAATAAATAAATAATAAAAATAAAGTGTGTGGTTCTATTCTAGGCATTAGGGATGCAAAGAACACACAGTTCCTGTCAATAAGTTATTTAAAATCTAGTAGCCAGGGGGCGGTGCCTGTGACTCAGTGAGTAGGGCGCCGGCCCCATATACGAAGGGTGAGTTCAAACCCAGCCCCAGCCAAACAGCAAACAAAAAGTAGCCGGGTGTTGTGGCCAGCGCCTGTAGTCCCAGCTACTTGGGAGGCTGAGGCAAAAGAATCGCCTAAGCCCAAGAGCTGGAGGTTGCTGTAAGCTGTGATGCCACGACACTCTACCAAGGGCAAAAGAGTGAGACTCTGTCTCTAAAAAAATAAAATAAAATCTAGTAGCCAGTAAAAAGGTATCTCACCTGCTCTGCAACAGAACAACCCATGTACCAACCAGAGGTGAAAAGCAGCATAAACTCTTTTCTAATATCCTATATTTGTCTTTTTAGAATGTTCATTCTTCTATTAAAAGACATCAAGAAAAGGAAACTCTCTTTCTCACCCTTGGTTTTGGCAAGGGCTTTTCAAAGGTCACTGCTGCCTAGAAAGCTTAGCCATCTTTGTTATTTCTTTTGAGATCTTTTTAGCCCAGTTCTCTCTTCGAGACAATTTAACACAATGCACTAGGTGATAGCTATCCTGACATGCAAACAATAAGGAGAATATTGGGATAAAGAGGAAGGGGAGAAGACCATCTTAATTAGGAAGGTTTTGTTAAAAAGTGTATGTCCAGACTCGGGGACTATGGCTCAAGTGGCTAAGGCACCAGCCACACACACCAGAGCTGGCAGGTTCGAATCCAGCCCAGACCTGCCAAACAACAATGACAATTGCAACCAAAAAATAGCTGAACATTGTAGCAGGTGTCTGTGGTCCCAGCTACTTGGGAGGCTGAGGCAAGAGAATCGCTTAAGCCCAGGAGTTTGAAGTTGCTGTGAGCTGTGATGCTATGGCACTCTACACAGGGCGACAGCTTGAGGCTCTATCTTAAAAAAAAAAAAGAAAAAGGTATATGTCCAGTCTACATTCAGTTAAATCCCTCATGGCACAGAGTAGAGGGCATTTTTTTTTTTATTGTTGGGGAATCATTGAGAGTACAATGAGCCATGTTACACTGCTCACATTTGCTGGGTGAAGTCAGAGGGCAATGATTACTCAATGCCAAAGGAAACAGGGAGTCTTATTCCAAAAATGTGAGTATATTGGGCAAAATGGAGTCTTATTCCAAAAAATGTGAGTATATTTGGCAATGAGAAACTGGGCAAAATGGCCAAGAAAAAAGCAATTGTGATTGATATTTGAAAATGCACATAGACTCATTCATTTTTAAAGCTGGAAGGAACTTTTAGAGATCCTAGTCCAATTTAGGCTGAGATAGGGCAGATGATTTGCTCAAGGTCACACAGCTATTAGTTGGGCCATGAATTTGCGTATCCTGATGCCAATGTTCTTTCCAATTTGGGAATCTTAACTCAGGATCAAAGATTCCGTCTATGGTTGTGCTTCACAAGCCCCCTAAAACTGTTAAGTAAAAATTGTATGTATGTTTATGCATATGAGTATTGTGCATATGTATAAGAGTGGTGCCCACAGCTTTTATTGGATTTTCAGCAAGGAACCATAGATATAATTATATACATAAGGATGGCTAAAGAACAGCAAGGAATAACTGAGATGTATACATTTGACAGCCTGAAAGTCATTTTTTGTTTGAGATAGTCTCACTTTGTCATCCTTGGTAGAGTGCCATGATGTCACACCTCACAGTAACCTTACACTCTTCAGCTTAAATGATTCTCTTGGCTCAGACTCCCAAGTAACTGGGACTACAGGTGCTCTCCACAATGCCCGGCTATTTTTCTTTTTTAGGGATGAGATCTTACTCTGGCTCTGCTTTACGCTGGTCTCGAACTCATGAGCACAGGCCATCCACCCGCCTAAGCCTCCCAGAGTGCTAGGATTACAGGCATGAGCCACCGTGACCAACCTTTCTGAAAGTCATTGACAAGAAAGAACAAGATAGTGAGGAATATTTTAGTATTTAAGCCCTGATGTTGAATGACAACAAAAAGGAGAATAATTTGGTTTTTTGCCTTTAGGAAATGAAACGTGGTATTAAATGAATGTCTAAGTGGAATGAAGTACAGATCATTTATCTACTAGAATAAAAACTTTAAAATACATGAAACTACAGTAAACACAGGGGGAATGAGGGGAAAAGGAATAAATACAACTTTGTGATAGGGGAACAAGGATAAAGAGATAATAAACAGAAAATCAAATTGAGAGGTGAACATACAGATGGTGAGAATAGCTGGCCTGGCTTAATTCACATTATTACGATAGGTAGGGAAGCTAGTTAACAATATTTCATCAAATATTTATTACTATTTCAATTTTTAGAAAGTACCTCTGAATAGCCCACAGTGTCTTCGTGGCAGAGAGGGCCTGGGAGGGGACTCTGGTAGACTGAATAATGGGACCTGCTAAGATGTCCATGTCCTAATTCTTAAAACCTGTGAAGGTTACCTTACATGGCAAAGACTTTGCAGATGTGTTTAAAGAATTTGAGATAGGGAGATTGTTCTAGATTATCTGGGCAGGCCCTAAAGGCAATCACAAATGTTCTTATAAGAGGGAAGCAGATTTGACAAAACTAAAGAGGAAAGGGCACAGAATGAGATTGGAGTGATACAGTCACAAGTCAAGAAATATTGGAAGCCCCCAGAAGCTGGAAGAGTCAGGGAGTAGATTCTCCACTAGAACTTCCACAGCCCTGCCAACACCTTCATTTTTGGCCTAGTAATAGTGATTTTGGACTTCTGGCCTCCAGAACTGTAAGAGAATAAATTTCTATTGTTTTAAGCTACCAAGTTTTTGATTTGTTACAAAAGTCGCAGGATCTAACACAGAGACTAACCCAACATTTCAAAAGATTGGAAATATTCAGACCACCCAATTTAACTCCAGTCACTTATAGGAAAAGAAGATAGCTATGATTCTGAGGAAAAGGAACAACTAAATTGAAAATAATACGCACTATTCATTTGTTCAACTTAGTGCAGGAGGAGCTAGGCAAAATTTCTAATCATGTAGTCATATTATAACATAAAGGGATAGTAATAATTCCAAAACAACAGGTTTGAAAAGGGAAATGTAGCAGTTACAGAACAAAAAAAGTAATTTGCTCAATCATGTCAGTTTAGGGATTGCCAGATGTTAAATGAGAGAAAGGGACTATATGCTATATAGAAAAAAGGAGGCAAAGGAAATGTTAATGCTAACAATAGCTATCATTTGCTCATTTTTCAAAGCATTTTTAAATGCGTAATAATAGCAACCTCTGAGTACTGCTATGTGCTGCATGCTGTTTATCTCATTTCATCTATGCAATACTATCAGGATAGGTATCAAAATACCCATTCTGTAAAAAGTAAACAAGTTAAGGAACAGGTCAGAAGGAGCAGAACCAGGATTTAAAAACAATGTTTGTTTGTCTCCAAAGCCCACCCTCTTTTCTGTTGTACACCCTGATTTATTGTACCATGAATCCTCACACATGCTCTATAAAGCCACCTGTGAGCTCTGTCAAGATAGGGAATAAATATCTGCCTTGTTCACCACTACATCTGGTGATCAATAAATATTTTTTAAATGAATGAATGGAACAAATGAGGCATAGAGAGATTAAGCAATTTCTCTAAGATCACACAGCCACTATTTGACAGCACCAGGTCTTCTGATTCCAAATCCTGTGTACTATAAATAGATTAAAGCCCTACAGCATATTGAGCTATGTGTGTATGTTGGGTAGGTGAGGGAGAGAGAGAGATAAGGGATAAACAGGTGAAATAACAGAAGAATTTTTTTATATAAATGCTGAGATCCTACATGATAAATCAAAAGACTGACTTGGCTGGGCACCAAGGCTCTTGCCTCACTTTTTTTTCTATTTTTAGTAGAGACAGGGCCTCGCTTTTGCTCAGGCTGGTCTCCAACTCATGAGCTCAAGCACTCCACCACCTCTGCCTCCCAGAGTGCTAGGATTACACTGTGAGTGACCATGCCCAGGCTCTACAAAAACTTTAAAGAGTTAGCTGGGCATAGTGGTACATGCCCACTGTAGTCCCAGCTACTTGGGAGATTGAGGTGAGAAGATCTGGAGTTAGAGGTTACAAGGAGATGTGATCACAAGTGTTCTTATAAGAGAGAGGCAGATTTGACAAAACAAAAGAGGAAAAGGCACAGGGTGAGATTGGAGTGATACAGTCATAAGTCAAGAAATGTCGGAAGCCCCCAGAAGCTAGAAGAGTCAGGGAGTAGATTCTCCACTAGAACTTCCACAGCCCTGCCACCACCTTCATTTTTGGCCTAGTAATAGTGATTTTGGACTTCTGGCCTCCAGAACTGTAAGAGAATAAATTTCTGTTGCTTATTTGCATGTAAATTACTGCACTCCAGCCTGGGAGACAGAGCGGAAAAAAACCGCATCTCTTAAAAAATAAACAAACAAAAAACCCAAAACACTATGACTGAAAAAGGGAATTTAAAGCAGTCAGGAATGTGGTAAAGCATTGCTGGATAAGGGAGTGGTCTCGGCAGAGACCAAAATAAATTATATTCAGGGGAATAGGGCCATCACCATCCCCTCAAATACCATGCCATCAGTCACAAGGGTATATGGGTACATGCCAATGGCGGCTTTGCCTAAGAATTGAAACAGAGTGATTCCATGTGGAGAAGGACTTCTGAGCCAAATCGGCAGATTCTACTTCCTGAACTATCTGCCAAACTCTCCTAAAGTACTGGCTGGACGTCCAGACTGGAAATGAGAAACTTAAGAATAATGAGAAAGACTGTGATGAGAGGTGGGGAGGTTGGAGAGACAGTCACTACAGAGTCTGAAGCCTGACTTTGCATTGTCAGCAGGCTCTTCTTTTTCCCTCACCCTTGCTAAAGAAATGAAAGTTTTTATAGGATGCCCAATTTAGAAGCCATATCAGAGGCTCTTCAGGTAATATAGACAAGAAAAAGGGTATACACCTCTATAATTGTAATAAATGCCTGTAATTTTCCAAGTGGAAGACTTCAGATTTAAGATAAGCACTCCTGGCTACTCCTGTTCCCAGGGGCAAAGACCTACTACCCTTGATCTCAACTTAAGGATATCTGAAGCAGCAGGATAATAGCTGATGATGGCAGTTCCATCATATAGCCTTAGTAAACTAGGAATTAAACTGGAAAAATAACTTTCTCATGATGAATTTCAGAATCATATGCACTTGTCTCTCCATCATCTAGCAGAGTACTTGCCCTGTGATAGGAGTTCAAATTGTCTGAAGAACAAAGGGAAACTGATAGTAAATTAATCAATAGGTGTATATATAGCAAAATGGATCTAAAAATCTGTTTTCATTGGAATTGGGGGGATAAACCATCAGCATTTAAGAATGAGAGAAAATGAGATGTTCTTAAGGAAGTAGGAATGAGAAAACTTGAGATGATAGTTTTCAGGTACCCATTATATGTCATTTGCAATATCTCAGTTAATACACATCATGACCTCTGAGGAAACTGAAGCTCAGTGAGGTTGAGTCCCTTCCCCAAAGACATACCTGGTAAGTGACAGAAATATCCAAAGCCTGTGTGTGCTCTATTTGCTACACTAAAAAAAAAAAAAAAACCTATAGAGAAAGCCCTGCAAGCTTTCTGTGTATTATTGTTAAACTACTAGAAAGTTAAAGATACATTCACTTTCAGGTCAAGGAGGATGGCCTGGCCATCAAACAGAAGTGATGTCGGGAATGCTTGACTTTAGTTCTGCATCTCACACCCTCACCATATATTCCTTGTTACTTACATTGTAAATATGGAACTCAAACTCAGACAGGAAATTCTATACTGGTTAAATAAAAACAGCAAACAAAATCCTTACATCCCCCTTCCCAGAAATTAGGCATCTTTAAGATGAAGATTGCTAACCAAAATAGTGTTTCAGCCTGGCTCATTTCCACAGAACTTAACGTTGAGAGAGTCAAGGCCTGGGATTTATCTTCAGTTCCTGGGCAAGGGCCAGGAAAACAAAGCCAGACAGACAGAGGCAGGAGTTCTAGTCTCCATACTGAAAAAGACAACCAGAGGGGATAGTAAGCCACAGGAAGCTGAGTGGGCTCGATGGTATGGTATTTAAAGGTACACTTGTTATGAGTGACTTGTGAAGGCACTGCTTAATTCTCCAGCAAATCTTAAATTGCATGGAAATATCAGCTTGAAGATAAGTAAGTAAAGAATTAAAAAGTAAAGGTTAAGGAGATGGAGTAAATTAACAGGGGAGCCCAGGAATTGTGAGACCACAGAGGGAAGATTGAGAGGATGTGAATGAGAAATTGTATCTGTGATAAAGGACAATGGTGGCTGGTTCTGAAAAGTATAAAGATGATAAGGCATTGAGCCAGAGGAGGAATTCCATTTCTAAAAGAGGAAAGGGAAGAAAAGAGGACTGTATCTGAAAAAAGGGGTCCCTGGAGAATATACTAACTCAGTAAAGAGGAGGTGGGAGGCTTAAACGTATGTGTATGTGCGTCTGGGCGTGAGAGTGTGTAGAACCCAGAAGTAAACTCCCCAAAAGGAAATGCATGTTAGGGCTCCACGCCAGGATTAGCGGTCCGGAGGACTGTGGAAGCAAGGCTCCTTTTCCAGGGTGTCCCGCAGGAGGCCTGACCCGCAGACTCACCTCGGCCGTAGCCCTGCGTGTGCTTGGCGAAGCTCCTTACTACAGCCTCCACGGCCTCCCGCAGCACAGCCGGGCTGCCGGCGGCGCCGGGGGGCAGGGGCAGCCCGGGGGCCCCGGACAGGAGCAACGGTGGCGGTGGCGGTGCTGGAGGTGGCGGAGCCGGTGGGGGGCCTGCTGGGGGTGTGGCGGCGGCAGCCGCGGCCCCAGTCACTCCGGGCCGCAGGGCTCGAAGAGTGCCCCTCCCGCTGTTGCCTACTCCAGGCTGTAGCCGCTGTGCTCGCATCGTCTCCATCCTGGCCTCCAGCAGAGTAGCGGCCCGCAGCCTGCCAGCCTGGCCAGCTAACGGTCCCCCACCCCAGTCAGCTAGCGCCTTGGGACTGAGGGCGGTGCCGAGGCCAAGCTGTCAGTCAATTGAGGGCGGGGACGAACTAGGTCCCATGCCAATCACTAATGAGGGGGCGGGAGCTGTAGGGCTTCCGCTCCGCCATAGGCAAGTTATTGAGGAGGGCGGAGGTTCTGAGAACCAATTGCAAAGAGAAAAATTGATACCCTGTGTAAGGGAAATGCAAAGCTTGGGCGAATCTTTGGGAGTCCTTTGGCCAG
Organism: Loris lydekkerianus; assembly: GCA_963574355.1. Lineage (NCBI taxonomy): Eukaryota > Metazoa > Chordata > Mammalia > Primates > Lorisidae > Loris > Loris lydekkerianus. The sequence continues at coordinate 13,725 of CAUYPK010028210.1, read as the reverse complement.
CGTTAGAAAGCCGGCCAGAAAAGCCCTGGGGCGGGGCTTCAAGAAAAAAAAATGGGCCTGGACGTAAGGCTGCAGAGAAATGTAGACACAACGAGAGGATTCTTAGATTATTTACCTGACCACTTCATTTTATAAATGTAGATGAGGAAACTGACTCGGAAAAGTGATATGACTGGTCCTGTATCACATGCAATTGGTGATGAAGCAAGAAAAATACTTGCATTTTAGTGACCATATACTATGCCGTATACTTTAGTCCGTATTTTTAATGATAACGATCACTAACTGGATTTTATTATTTTATGGATAAGGAAACAGATGCTCACCGAGGCTAGATAAATTGACCAAAATTAAAAAGCTAGGAGATGGCAAAAAAAAGTGCTCAGATATAGGTGTCTGATTCCTAATATTTTTATCTTTTCATTTTATGCCACATAATCTATTCTGAGAAGGGGAGGAATAAAAGTAGAATAGAAGTCTCCTTTTACTTCCCTTAGAGTGAGAAAGAGTGAATGCAGAAAACCAGCTGAGAAGCCTGAGTGGAGAGGGCAGATTAAGAAAGGTATCTTGTTCATAGAACCTGTCAGGTTGGGTTCTTGTGATTGATTTGCATACATGCACACACACAACACACCTTTTGTCAAGTGACCATTTTGCCATTTTTACTTAGGTGAGGTTATATTAACTGCCCCTTTAACTCTTCCTCCTACAGTGGCTCAGAAATCAAAGATGGGGAAATAGAGGCCAGAAGTAGAAGTAAATAGATGAAACACAGCTGGTGATATGAAAATGAGACCCTCAGTAAAAAGTGTGAGTGGTTAAGAAAAAGAAGCTAGAAAGAAGGCAATTAATCTACTGGGATATAACTGCTAATGGTGGAGAGAGGGACTCTTTGTAGGAATCTTAAAGAATTCAAGGATGGACACAGGGGAAATTGGAGGAAATGAAAGCCTGCCAAATGTCTTAAAATCTTCAGGACACAGGATACTTGCCTTTCCTTCTACAGCCATTTGGTCAATTGGTCTTCTGGAGAGAAGGTGCCTGGAACCTCTAAAAGTCCCCTGGATCATTATAGCTATAAGTTAGGATCACCCTTCCTCCCCCTTCCTCATTCCCCACACCCATACCTCCAGGCAGAAGTAACAAAACAGAGACTTCTGAACACATTTATTTGATATGTCAAGTGGAGAGAGTAGTGATTTAGGGTCACTCCCCACTTCTACGTGGGGGGGTTTCATAAGCTCAGGCAGACAGTAGCTTAGAGCCCATGACCCACCCCCTGAGAAAATGAAACAACCTATTTTAGTGATTGGGTGGAGAGGCTGGGAATAAAAAGCAGGAAGTTGAGAAGTGAAGTTGAGGCAGGAAGGGCAGCAGCAGAACCGAGGATGGGGGGGTTGCTGCAGGAACCCCCCCAAAGAGTGAAGAAGATATCCTGAAAAGTGTTTGGGTCTTTGTGAACAAGGAGGCAGGCCTAGAAAGAAAAGCAAGACCTGTGGAATGGGGTAGGATATTCATAAAGAGTAAAGTACATAAAATCATGATAGGTTGTGTTGCAGGGTATTACATGGAAAGCAAGGGATTGCTTCTGCAGGAGGGCAAAGATATTGAAGACTACCCATCGTAAGGGATTCCCTACTGCTTCTGAACAAATGCAAGTGAGTTTGGCACCCTAGCACAAGTGGCCATGTATGTTTATTGATGTGCTGTGCCTGTGGGTACACGAGTAATCCCACATGCATGTGAAATGACCAGGGCATGAATGCATGTGTCTATATGCCCAGTAAATAGAGTACTTAATCCTTCCTTGCTAATAAGAGTGCTGTGCTTGTGGACACATGTTCAACCATGTGTGCGTTCACTGTGCCTATGAGCACATGCAAGAGCCTCCTATCTCTAAGGTATGTGTGAGCTGGTTTTACCACCTGTCCCGTCAAGGTCCTGATCCTCACCCTCCTTGGCTCCTCTACTTTTCTCAGCGCCCTGGCTCCCCTGACCCGCCTAGACTCTGGAAGCCCCCTAGCAGGCGAATCTGCTCAGTCTGCATGGAGTGTCGTCTCACCAATTTGCGCTTGGTCCTGGGAGAGCCTGGCGGCCCGGCATAGGGAGGGGCAGGCAGCGAAGGCGCCCGACCTCCAGGTTGGGGGCGAATGTCGGGAATAGGAGGGTGAGGGCTGACGTTGAGCGGGGGCAGGAAACCCGGCCGCGTTTGAGAAATATGGTCCAGGAGCAACGTCCCGGAGCCCCTCCGCTCCAGCAGCCCGGGACTACGCCTCCGTCCGCTCAGCGGGGATACAGCCCCAGGCAGACTCTCCTGAGACTGGCGCGGAGAGGGAGCCGAGCCCGCTGGAGGGAGGGTCAACGGGGAGGCGCTGTATCTGCGGCGCTCCAGGGACAAGCGACTGGACTCTGGTGAATCAGGGCAAAGATGTCCGGGAGTGTCGAGCTCCACCGGCTCCATGCGACTCAGTTTCTGCCTCAACCCTGAAGGCGGACCAGACTCCTGAGCCTCTGGGGCTGTATTTCGGCGAGAGAGGGGACCCGCGCCGGTCACTTTCTCCGCCCATGGGGGTGGGTCCTCCGGGCCTTCGGTGCTGTGACGTCGGGAAAGACGGGGTCGACTGGTCAGGGTCAGGCCGTTGAATTCGGTGGTCAAGCGCTCGATCCCAGGCCTCCCTTCAGCGGGTGGGACCGGTTGAGGAGGAGCTACTAGGCCCCAGGGCTCCGAGTTGAGCCTTTTGAGGGGCTTTGGGGGATGGCGCGGTGGTTTGGGGAGCGTCTCCGAAGGGGAGGAGTCATCGGGGGGCTTAGGAAGAGGGAATTCAAATACGTCCCGCTTCTCCTCTTCTTCCTGGGCTCGAGGGGATAACAACCCCCGTCCTCCTCCTCCCGCAGTCTGCAGCTGGATTTCCGAAGGCGACGTGCATACCCCCGGGCTGGGAGGAGCTGGAGCAGGGTCCTCCACTCCTGGGGACGGTGGGGAATTGAGATACTGCCGGGTCTTCTTGGTACCAGAGGGAGAGGTATCAGTGGTAATGATGATGACCTCCGTGCCCTTGGCTTTGCAGGCATCTAGCAGCGTGGCAAGGGTCTCGCGGTCTCCGCGGTCCAGGGCGTGGACAAGTGCTGAGGCTCCCGCATGATCTCGGACAGAGGGGTCTGCGCCGTGAGCAAGGAGCAGCGAGGCCACCGCGGCGCCCCCACCCCCAGCGCAAGCGTGCATGAGCGCAGTGCGCCCTAGGCGGTCTGCGATGTTGGGGTCTGCGCCTTGCTCCAAGAGGTAGCGTACCATGCGCGCCTTGTTCTGAGGGTCGTCATAACGGGCCCGACAGGCCGCCATTAGTGCAGTCTCCCCTTGGGCATCACCCTCATTCACGTAGGCGCCTCCCTCCAGAAGCAAACGGGCCAAGCGTAGCTTACCCTGACCCACTGCCCGAAGAAGAGCGTGGCCCTCTGTGTGCAGCATGGCTGCGGCTGGGACGAGGGAACCGATGGAGCCGGGACTGGGACCTGCCGAGGATGGCTAGGGGTGTGGGGATGGTGATTGGCTGAGGCCTGAGGTCTTAGTGGAAAAGCAGATCCCTGCAAGAAAAAGAAAAATCTTATTGATGGATTCGGCAGAGAAACTGAGGCACTGATGGAGGAACCAGGCGTGGGGTGCGGAAGATCTCCATGGCACACAAGTCCTTCCTCTTAACTCATGCCTTTGAGCCGCCCCTTCCCCCAGAGCATGCCTGAGGAGGTGGAAAGTGTGCACCCGCACTAAAGGACGAGCGCGTGCAAATGAGTTCGTGCACGCGCAGGGATATCCGCACCCCCACCCTCACCCCACGGCTTATCAGACCTTTCCAGCATCCCTCTTTTCGTATCCACAATTGGAATCCCCCTTTCTAGGATGCTGAACACCACCCACCCACACACATGCATCCATACAGTCAAACACGTATTCCCATTCCTAACCTCTTTTAGGTTGCCACAGCCCCAAAAATTGAGTGGGGGGAGGGAAGCAGCTTGCATTTGGGACCTAAAACGGGTGGAGGGAGAATTGGGGGTTTCTTTTGCCCCTGCTATGTTTCCAATCACTCCTTGCGCTTTCCCCTCCTGGGCTGTGCGCCCAAATAGATACCTGAATATCCGCAGAATCTCCGCCCGGCCAGAATTCAGGCCGTGGCCAAGGGACAGCCTGGGAGGCGGAACCCGGTTCCTGGGGGCCCACATGGCTTATGGGGGGGCACCCGGATTCCCTTGGTGTCAGTATCTGCGCCCCGGCGCTGGATCTTGGTCCCTCCTCCCGGAGCGCCCCGGGCACAGCGCCGGCTCCGGAGGAGAGAAGCTGGGGGGAGAGGAGGGCGGAGCTCTGCTGTGCTATTTATAGCCAGGTCTCTGCGGGTGGGGGCGTCGGGTACCAAACCGCTCCCCCCCACCCCCATGCACACAGAAACCTTCAAAAACGTAGAGGCTCCAGTCCTGACTTCCCTTTCTTAGCAGACCTCCCCTTAGCCCCAACAAACCTAAGTGTTCCGTTAGGGAATTCCTCCACGACCCGGACACCGACCATCCGGATTCTTCGCTGAGCTTCAGCAGATCCCCTTCTTGGCACTTGGTGTGTTTTTTATGCGCTCCTCTGTGCCAAACCTGACCTGCCATACACGGCACATGGGACACTGTGCAGAAGGGTGTAGAGAGGCGACTTGGATCCACAGCCGGCGCCCATACTATGCAGAGACAGATCTGGCTTCCTTCTTGTAGTTTGTGAGGGAGAGCACGATCCAGCCTGGATTCAAACACAGGTACATCCGCATCCTACCTCTCCCCAAACGGAACAAATATCACAGAGAGACTTGGACCTGAGCTCCCTTGTATGGATCTCTTAGATGAATATGATGAAGGCGGTTACCTGGAGGCATTTTTAGAGAGGGCAAGGGACATTTTCAGATGTCTCCATCCCATATTATTGGGGGGCAGGGAGAGACAGGAAAAGAAAAGGCAGGGAGAAGAGCACTTTGTAACACACTCATGCCTCGCTTTACTCCATCTTGCTTAGACTCATTATTTTTCCATCTTGCTTGAAGGTCTCTGTCTGAATGCTCCTTGTGTCTTCTCTCCTCTTATCTGTTGCTGTTGGTCTCTCACATTGTCTATGCCTCTCCCTGTCACCTGCCATGTCTCCATGGTTACCATAGTTTCATCTACATATTTTAGAAAGAAGTTTGTGTCCATCTGGAAGGCACTAAGGGAAGTGGAAGATGAAGAAATACCCTAAGGACTTAGAAAGCCCACCTAGAGTCCTGAGATAATTCTGAGACCAGAGGCCCCCAGACACAAGATTCTAAAAATAATATTCCTCAGGAAGGGGGAGAGAGAATATTTGCAGAGAAGCTACCCATCTCTACTAGTTATTTCTTGGATGCCAACTATGTGCTAAGTGTTTTATATACATCATCTTCAGTCTTTACTATTATAAGGTAGAAACTATTACCTCTTTGTTTAGTGGTGAGAGAATCAAGACTTAATAAGGCTAAGTAAGTTCTCCAAAGCTTCAAAGCTATGTCTCTATTCTATTCCAGTAAGCCTACAGCCTCCCTGTCTAAAGGCAATTTTCTCTGGCATCTGGGATATTCTTCTCAACTAACTCCAGGATTTTATCTTCACTCTGAATTCTTTTCCTGTTTCTGTCTTCTTTGAAAGTAAGATGGTTCCTTTCACCCTGTCCTCTACCAAGGGGCTTTGAAGAGCTGGAAGGCATTGGAAGATACAAAAGCTCTCGGAAGCTCCTGCCCTGCCTCCCCGGCCTTGGTCCTCAATCCTTTCTTTCCCAGAAACGGTCTTCCCACCTTCTCATAGACACGGCAGCAACCTACACAAAAACATATTTAGAAAAGAAGTATCCATTGGTGGCGCTGGAGGGAGGCAATGTAGGATTGAAAGGAATATTGGCGTAATGCAAGAGAGGCCAAGCTGTAAAGCCAGGTCGCAAAAACACTGATCTCTAAAGAGCAGCTTTCATGGGTGTTCATTTCTCTGTAGGGGCTCTCCTCCTTTGGCTTCTCTGTAGGGGCTCCCTCAACAGAATCCCTCCAAGAGATCTGGATGTCAGTTTCCCTCTGGGAACTCTCGCTGGCCAGGAGCTAGCTCCTCCACGTGGGTGAGGTCGGAAATACCTGAACCCTGGTGATTGTGCAGCCACATCTCTCTCGGTGCCCTTCTTCCCGAGCCTTGGTTTAGGCTCCCTCGCTCCCTCCGGCTCTTTCCAAGATTCGAGGGGGCGGGGCCCTCTCACCTCGGCTTTTCCTAGATTGGCCGGGAGAACCCACCAATGGGAAGCTTTAGGAGGCGGGCCTAGAACGCCAGAGGCTTAAGGAAGACAAGCGAATTTGGAGTTGGCCGCGGCTTGGGCTCCGCGTGGGGGAGGGGCAGCAGGTAAGGCTCAGACTTGGCGACTCTGACCTGGGTCTGTCTCACACTAGCCGAACTAATTCCCTGGGGCCCGGCTACGAGATAGACAACGCTTTCCAGCATTCTGTTGGATCACCCCCTTTTAACTCCTACCTTTCTCCCCAGGCCCCCTTTGCGGTATTGAAAAACAGTTTTCTGTCGTGCAACGGGAAGACATATTAAAGCAGAAAGTGAGAAAGACTCATTCTTGTACCTCCAACTCTTTGCTATAACATCAACCTACCCCGAATCTATTAATATTACCCCCTAACAGCCTGACATACTCCTGTTGTCTGTCAGGACTCAGCTGAAATATTACCTTATACTGTTCGTTTCCTGGATTGGTGTTCTTGCAAAATTATTTTCCCGTCTGACGATAGCATTTTACCAATACCTCTATTACAACACTTAGTACCCGCTCTCACTTTTAATGTTTTTATGCTTTTTAGAATGTAAGGGTTTGTTGGGCAGGTTCTAATACTTAATACGTCGTGCCCAGTAAGCATCAAGTGAACCAAAGTGATTTCCGGGAACTAGTACTCTTGTTAGGGAAGGAGAATTTAAACTCCTAATGTGATTAGGGAACAATACAAAATATAGTATATGGGCTCGGCACCTGTGGCTCAAGCGGCTAAGGCACCCGACACATACACCTGAGCTGGTGGGTTCGAATCCAGCCCGGGCCCACCAAACAACAATGACGGCTGCAACCAAAAAATAGCTGGGCATTGTGGCGGGTTGGGTTGCCTATAGTCCCAGCTACTTGGGAAGCTGAGGGAAGAGAATCGCTTGAGCCGAGGAGTTGGAGATTGCTGTGAGCTGTGATGCCACGGCACTCTACCCAGGGTGACAGCTTGAGGCTGTCTCAAAAAAAAAAAAAAAATACAGTATATGTAGGTGGTGCCTGTGGCTCAGAGGAGTGGGGCGCAGGCCCCATATACCGGAGGTGGTGGGTTCAAAACCGGCCCTGGCCAAAAACTGCAACAATAACAAAAAATACAGTATGTGCAATTAAGGGTCCTTAAATTGATTCGTAATATTAATGTTTGGTAATTGTTTCTGCAGTCTAGAGAAGGAAGAAAGCGAGGAGAACTGGAATGGTGAGGGGAGTCTTACTTTGTTGCTCTTGATAGAGTGCCATGGCATCATAGGTCAGAGCAACCTCAAACTCTTGGGCTCAAGCAATTCTCTTGCCTCAGCCTCCCGAGTAGCTGGGACTACAGGCGCCCATCACAACGCCCGGCTAGTTTTAGAGACAGGGTCTTGCTCAGGCTGGTGTCAAACCTGTGAGCTCAGGCAATCCACCTGCCTCGGCCTCTGAGAGTGCTAGGATTACAGGCGTGAGCCACCACACCCGGCCCTCATGCACAGTATTTGTTCATTCATTCACTCAACAAATATTTATTGAGCACCTGCTACATACCAGACACAGTGCTAGACAACAGAGATCATAGTGAATTCTGTACTCTAGTCATGTGTCCTTCCTCTGATAAACAGCTTCCACATAAACATCTTTAGTAAGGGAACTTCCTGTGACTATTTGCAAGTCTTTCCAGTTTGAGGTATTTATTTTTTAGTCAATATTTAACAGAAATTCTTTTTTTTTTTTAATTTTTTTACATTTTTAAAAAATTGTTGGAGATTCATTGAGGTACAGAGAACCAGGTTACACTGATTGCATTTGTTAGGTAAAGTCCCTCTTATAATTATGTCCCACCTACAGAAATTCTAAGTAAGAAATATATAGCTCGGCCAGGCATAGTGGCTCATACCTTTAATCCTACCACTCTGGGAGGCCAAGGAGGGCATAGCGCTTGAGTTCAAGAGTTCAAAACTAGCCTGAGCAAAGCAACACCTATGCCATGACACTCTAGCCTGGGCAATGTAGTGAGACTCTATCTCAAAAAAACCCCAAACCGAACAAAAAAAGAAAATATATATATAGTTCAATGAGTGCCCATGTATCTCTGGCACAGTTTCCTCTGTTATTAACAGTGTATATTAGTATAGTATATTTGTTGCAGTTAATGAAGCAGTAATGATACATTATTAACTAAGGTTCATACTTGATTTACATTTCTTTGGTTTTTACCTAATGTTCTTTTCCTGTCCCTGGATCCTACCCAAGATCCTAGCCACAATTTTTTTTTTTTTTTTTTGAGAGTCTATGTTGCCTTCGGTAGAGTGCAATGATATCACAGCTCACAGCAACCTCCAACTCTTGGGCGTAAGTGATTCTCTTGCCTCAGCCTCCCAAGTAGCTAGGACTACAGGCAGCCACCACAACACCCAGCTATTTTTTTGTTGTAGTTGTCACTGTTGTTTGGCAGGCCCGGGCCAGGTTCACACCTGCCAGCCCCAGTGTATGTCGCTGGCGCCCTAGCCGCTGAGCTACAGGCACCCAGCCCCAAGATGCCACATTATATTTAGTTTTCGTACCTCCTTAGGCTCCTCTTTGGTGTGATGGTTTCCCAGACTTTCCTGTATTTGATGACCTTGACAGTTTTCACTGAAGAGTCAGGTATGTTGTAGAATGTATATTCATTCCATCTACTGGAATTTGTCTGATGTTTTTCTCATTGTTAGACCAAGTTACGGTTTTTGGAAAGATGATCACAGAGTTAAAGGACCATTTCATCATATAATTTTTTTTTTTTTTTTTTTTGAGAAAGAATCTCATTTTGTAACCCACAGTAGAGTACCATGGGGTCATAACTCACAGCAACCTCAAACTCTTGGGCTCAAGTGATTCTCTTGCCTCAACCTCCCAAGTAGCTGTGACTATAGGTGCCTGCCACAATGCCCAGTTATTTTTTTTTAGAGGCTCTTACTCAGGCTGCTCTTAAACTGGTGAGCTCAAGCAATCTTTCTGCCTCAGCCTACCAGAGTGCTAGGATTACAGGTGTGGGCCACCATGCCCAGCCTTAATTTCACCACATAATTATTAAGGGGACATACTATCAACATAATTTATGACTGTTGATGTTGACCTTGGTCACCTGGCTTAAATAGTATCTGTTCAGTCTCTCTATTGTAAATCCTCCCACCCTTTCTGATTTCCAAAATTGTATTGGATAAAATTCTTTATACACAGTCCACACTTAGGGAATAGGTAGTTATGCTCCCGCACTTTTACAGTGGAGTTCATAATCTATTTGTTATTTTTATTTCTTCTATTTTTTTTTTTTTTTTAAGAGACTTGCTCAGGCTGATCTTGAACTCCTGAGTTCAAGCAATCTGCCCATCCGGCCTCGCAGAGTGCTAAGATTACAAGAATGAGTGTTATTTGGAATTCTGCATGAGTGATATGTATTTTGTTCCCCAGGTATTAATTAAGTCATTTATTTATATCACTGTGAATTCATAAATATTTATCTGATACTTTTGGGTTATAATCTAATACACATTGGGAGCTTTTTCAGTTGGCTCTATGCCCTTGACTTAGGTCCCATCATTGTACAACTGTGATAGTTGTTATTTTGAGCACTTTCTTATCTTCTGATGGTTCAAGATGCTCTAGGCTCATCTTGTATATTTCCTACTCGGGTCCTTTGTTTTGTTTTGAGACAGAGTCTCACTTTGCCACCCTGGGTAGAGTGCCATGGAGTCACAGCTCACAGCAACCTCAAACTCCTGGGCTTAAGTGACTCTCTTGCCTCAGCTTCCCAAGTAGCTGGGACTACAGGTGCCCGCCATGACACTGCTAATTTTTCTATCTTTAGTAGATGAGTCTTACTCTTGTTCAGGCTGGTCTCAAACTCAGGGCCCCAACCATGTCTTAGAATCAACTATTTCTCTATGGAGCCCTGGTTCGTTTTATTGGAAAATGGTATTAGAAGGCCAAGCAGTGGCCCATGCCTGTAATCCTAGTTCTGTAAGGCTGAAGCAGGTAAATTGCTCAAGATGAGGAATTACAGACGAGCCTGAACAAGAGCAAGATCCCATCTCTACTAAAAATAGAAAGCTGAGTATGGTGACAGGTGCCTGTAGTCCCAGCTTCTCAGGGAGGCTGAGGTTAGAGGATTGCTTGAGCCCAGGAGTTTGAGGTTGCTGTAAGCTATGACGCCAGTGCACCACTGCACTCTACCCAGGGTGACAAAGTGACACTCTGTCTCAAAACCAAACAGAATAAAAGTGGTAATAGAAACCAAGATCTGGGTGGTAGGTGTGCTTGTTGTGATTAGAATGTCATTTCTTTCGAGTTTCATTTTTCATTTGCTGAGTTTATTTCCCATCCTAGCTACCCCTGATTGGCTTTTCATTGTCGATGACAAAGGCAGAGTTCAGTCCAATAGAAGAAGGGACTTTCTATTTATTAGAGTTGATCACAGAGGAATGGGCTGCCTTGCTGGAGAGTGGACACCTTGTCTTTAGGAAAATGCCATAATGAGCTAAATACCTAACAATTTACAGAGTACAGTCCTGCAATGGGAGGGGGTTTGGACTAGATGATCTCTAAGAGTCCTCTCAATGCTAAAATTCTGTGCTGCCAAGTGGTGTTAAAGATTAATTTGACTGCAGAACAATCCAAGACGGCAGCCAACTTCCCTGCAACAGGGTGTGGTAAGTCTGGGGAGATAAGACTCCAGGCATCTCTGGTTGGTGGGATCTGCCTATAATCATTCCTTTGAGGATACAGGGAGTCAGCAAGGGACTTCTGGACCCCAAGAGAAGGACAAAAACAGTGGAAAACTGGCAAGTGGTTGCATGTGTTCCATCAACCTAATCCCGCCGACAGCTATAAGTACAAGCAGCAGTGAGACTGAAAATCAGAAAGGCCTTACCTGTGAACTGTTTCAGTGTTTTTGGACTTGGAACTCAGTTGAACTGCCTTGGGGAGAGCTTGAGCAGGAGTGCGGAGAACTTTGGGCATTGTGTAGGGCCCCAGACTGAGCTGCTGAGCTGGACAGAGCTAATAGTGTTCGGCTGTGGGCCACAGGGAGCCATTGTGAGAGAACTGTCCCGGCAAGCTACGCCCTCAGGGTCACAGAGCAAGGATCGGGCGGGAGCTAGTAACCTAATGACGGAGAAGCCTAAAGGCGGGGACTGAGCTGCCTTACAACCTTAACCCTCAGGGGCAGAGTGAGACCAGTTTTAGCACACTGGAGCCTCGGGCTGTTGCCCTGAGTAGAATGCCATGGCATCATAGCTCATAGCAACCTCAAACTCCTGGGCTTGGCACCTCCCGGACCTCCATAAGAGCTGTACTGCAACCCCCGACCTGCAACCCATGCCCATTGGGCCTCCGCATGCCCTGACCAGGAACTGCGGGAGCCGCACAACCCTGCATCCTCCCTCCTGTACCCTCCTTGCCTCCACACCAGCCTGCTCATCTGGCCAGGGACTCTGGTAGCCGCGTGCCCTCCGGAACCCTCCATGCCTCTGTGCAGAGCCCTTCTTCTGGCCAGAGACTGCTGGAGCCTTGGGCTCTCTGTGCCAAAGTCACTGTGCACCAGGCACTCCCAGAACCGTGCACACCACCTCCCACCCTGGTGCTAGATACATGTGTGTCACACTCTGGAGCTGCTTCCACAACCAGAACTCCCTGGCTGGGGCAGCCCCAGAGGAACTACACAGGATCACTCCCTACAAAGATCCAGCAACAATAGAGTGATCCCGCTGGGGTCTAATCTTGGAGAGACACCTCCCCAAATTTGAGGACAGCCAGAGGCAGCAGTAAAAAACAATCATGATGTGAAATCAGCAGAAAAACTCTGGCAATATGAATAATCAGAGTAGATCAACTCCCCCAAGGATCAATGCGGCAGACACAGCACAAGATCCCATGCACAAATAGCTGAGATGTCAGAAATCAACAAAATCTGGATAGCAAATAAGATTGAATTAGAATTCCAAGCAGTAACCCAAAAGATATCTCAAGAATTCAATGAATTCAAAGACCAAATGACCAAAGATTTTCACACATTGAGACAAGAAGTTGCATCTCTCAAAGATCTGAGAAACACAGTAGAATCCCTCAGTAACAGAATTGAGCAAGCAGAAGAAAGGATTTCTGACATTGAAGACAAAGCTTTTGAATGCTCCCAAACTCTCAAAGAGGAAGAGAAATGGAGGGCAAAAATAGATCACTCTCTCAGAGAGCTCTGGGATAACTCAAAGAAAACCAATATTCATCTTATAGGGATCCCCAAAAGCGACGAAGTGGCTTCACAAGGCACAGAGTCTCTTCTCCATGAGATTATGAAGGAGAACTTTCCAGACATGCCAAAAGATTCTGAAATTCAGATAGCAGACTCCAGCACGACTCAACCCAAATAAGACATCCCCCAGACACATCATAATCAATTTCACTATAGTTATTAATAATATGAAGAAGAAAATTATGAAAGCAGCCAGACGAAAGAAAACCATCACCTACAAGGGCAAGAATATTAGAATAACTGCAGATCTCTCTGCTGAAACCTTTCAAGCTAGAAGAGGATGGTCAGTGACTTTTAATCTCCTAAAACAAAATAACTTTCAACCCAGGATCCTGTACCCAGCTAAACGGAGTTTCATTTATGATGGAGAAATTAAATACTTCAATGACATTCACACATTGAAGAAATTTGCCATAACTAAACCAGCTCTCCAGGATATTCTCAGACCTATCTTCCATAAAGACCAGCGTATTCCTTCACCACAAAAGTAAACCCACCCAGAAAATGTTGATCAAATTCCAACTTCCATATTCACAAAAGGATTAAAAATGTCCACTGGACTCTCGATAGGCTTATCAATATTCTCAATTAATGTGAATGGTTTAAATTGTCCTCTAAAAAGGCACAGTTTGGCTGACTGGTTACAAAAACTCAAGCCAGATATCTGCTGCATACAAGAATCGCATCTTACATTAAAAGACAAATATAGACTCAAGGTGAAGGGATGGTCATCTATACTGCAGGCAAATGGAAAGCAGAAAAAAGCAGGAATTGCAATCCTATTTGCAGACACAATAGGCTTTAAACCAACCAAAATAAGGAAGGATAAGCATGGACACTTCATATTTGTTAAAGGTAATACTCAATGTGAAGAGATTTCAATTATTAATATTTATGCACCCAACCAGAATGCACCTCAATTTATAAGAGAAACTCTAACAGACATGAGCAACTTGATTTCCTCCAGTTCCATAGTAGTTGGATATTTTAACACCCCTTTAGCAGTGCTGGATAGATCCTCCAAAAAGAAGCTAAGCTAAGAAATTTTAGATTTAAACTTAACCATTCAACATCTGGACTTAACAGACATCTACAGAACATTTCATCCCAACAAAACTGAATACACATT
>CAUYPK010028206.1:0-22130 GCA_963574355.1 Loris lydekkerianus | reverse complement strand
TATGTATTACTGTAGAATATAACTATGTATTATTATAGAGTATTACTATTACTTATTAAAAATACATTTCACATCCCTATTAAAGCTCCACTGTCATACTTTAAAGATCTCAAAAAAATAATACATCGTTTTATATGGAATCAGAAAAAAACCTTGAACAGCCAAGAAATTATTATATTATTATTACTCAGAAATAAAAACAAAGCAGGAGGAATCATGCTACCAGACCTTAGAATATACTATAAATCAATAGTGACCAAAACAGCTTGGTACTGGCACAAAAACAGAGAGGTAGATGTCTGGAACAGAATAGAAAACCGAGAGAAGATGAACCCATCTACTTACTGTTATTTGATCTTTAACGAGCCAATTAAAAACATTTAGTGGGGGAAGATTCCCTATTTAACAAATGGTGCTGGGTGAACTGGCTGGCGACCTGTAGAAGACTGAAACTGGACCCAGTCTTTCACCATTAACTAAGATAGACTCTCACTAGATTAAAGATTTAAACTTAAGACATGAAACTATACAAACATTAGAAGAAAGTGCAGGGAAAACTCTTGAAGAAATTGGCCTGGGCGAGTATTTTATGAGGAAGACCCCCACCCCCAACCTCAGCAATTGAAGCAGCATCAAAAATACACTACCGGGACCTGATCAAATTAAAAAGCTTCTGCACAGCCAAGAACACAGTAAGTAAAGCAAGCAGACAGCCCTCAAAATGGGAGAAGATATTTGCAGGTTATGTCTCTGACAAAGATTTAATAACCAGAATCCACAGAAAACTCAAACATATTAGCAAGAAAAGAACAAGTGATCCCAAGTCAGGCTGGGCAAGGGACTTGAACAGCAATTTCTCTGAAGAAGACAGGTGCATGACCTACAGACATATGAAAAAATGCTCATTATCCTTAATCATCAGAGAAATGCAAATCAAAACTACTTTGAAATATCATCTAACTCCAGTAAGACTAGCCCATATCACAAAATCCCAAAACCAGAGATGCTGGCGTGTATGTGGAGAGAAGGGAACACTTCTACACTGCTGGTGGGAATGCAAACTAATATGTTCCTTTTGGAAAGATGTTTGGAGAACACTTAAGATCTAAAAATAGACCTGCCATTTGATCCGACAATTCCTCTACTAGGTATATATCCAGAAGACTAAAAAACATATTGTAACAAAGATATTTGTACCAGAATGTTTACTGCAGCCCAATTCATAATTGCTAAGTCATGGATGAAGCCCAAGTGCCCCTTGATCCACGAATGGATTAATAAATTGTGGTACATGTACACCATGGAATATTATGCAGCTATAAAGAAAGATGGAGACTTTATCTCCTTCATGTTTACATGGATGGAGCTGGAACATATTCTTCTTAGCAAAGTATCTCAAGAATGGAAGAAAATGTATCCAATGTACTCAGCCCTACTATGAAACTAATTTATAGCTTTCATATGAAAGCTATAACCCAATTATAGCCTAAGAATATGAGGAAAGGGGAAAGGAAGGGATGGGGCGGGGGGAGGATAGGCAGAGGGAAGGTAACTGGTGGAACCACACCTATCTATGGTGCAACTTATAAGGGTACATGTGAAACTTACTAAATGTAGAATATAAATGTCTTAACATGACAACTAAGAAAATGCCAAGAAGGATATGTTAACCAGTTTGATGAAAATATTTCAAATTGTATATAAAACCAGCACATGGTGCTCCATGATTGCATTAATGTACACAACTATGATTTAATAAAAAAAAATTTCACATTTAATAATAGCTTATAATGATTACAAGGCAGCAGGGACTGTGATACATGCTTTAACTTTAATTCTCACAGTCACCCCTTCATTACCAGTTTAAAGGTGAGGAAACAGCCACAGTTATTGAGTGTTATCGAGAGAGTTTAACCCAGGTTCACCTTGACACCAGAAATCAAGTTCTTAACCACTTCTTAATTTGCCATTCACAAGACAAAATGGGAACCCTGAAGACCAAGTACAGGCTGAGAGTTCTCTTTTGTTTCACTTTCAGTATATTCATCCCCCAAGTAATTATCAAAACTTTACCATATTCCAGGTACTCTGCTATAGTAATACTGAAATTAATAGGCTCTAGATCCCGCTCTTAAAAAGTTTGTAAGTTAGTTTTATTTATTTTTGAGACAGGGTCTTGCTCTGTCACTTGGGCTAACATAAAATGGCATCATCATAGTTCATAGTAACTTCAAACCCTTGGGCTCGAGAGATTTTCCTGCTTCAGACTCCTGAATAGCAGGAACTACAGGCTGTGTGCCAACATACCTGGCTAATTTTTCCTTTTTTTTTTTTTGTAGAGCTGAGGTCTGACTCTTGCTTAGGCTGATCTCAATCTCTTGGCTTCAACCAATCCTCCCATCTCAGCCTTCCAAAGTAGTAGTATTACACAAGTGTGAGCTCAGCCCAAAAGTTAGTTTTAGAAGCAGGGTGTAAAGAATTTTAGACTTCTACAGGCAATAGAAAGAATAAAAATTAAGGTTAAGGAAGTGACATGATCAGTTCAGTTCAATTTTAAGAAACTTGACTGAGGGGCAGTGAAAAATAGGAGATGTATGACAGTTGTTTCAGAAGTTGAATTGACAAGACTTCCTTGCAAATTACATGTCAATGGTAAGGAAGGAGTCAAGGATGACTCTTGAAGGTTCTAGCATAAGAGACATGATATGTGGTGATGGCACTGATAAAGACAGGGAACACAAGAATATTAGCAGGCTGAGAGAGAGTAGGAACTTTTTTATTTTTTTTTGAGACAGTCTTACTTTGTTGACCTCGATAGAGTGCCATGCCATCACAGCTCACAGCAACCTCCAGCTCTTGGGCTTAGGTGATTCTCTTGCCGCAGCCTCCTGAGTAGCTGGGTTTACAGGTGCCCGCCACAACACCAGGCTATTTTTTTGTTGTTGTTGTTGCAGTTTGGCCAGGGCCGGGTTTGAACCTGCCACCCTCGGTATATGGGGCCGGCGTCCTATTCACTTAGCCACAGGTGCTGCTCCTGAGAGTAGGAACATTTTACTTAGAGATATGAACCAGGCAGGAAAGTTCAAAGGCAGTTAGCAAAACAAATTTCAAGCTCAGAAGAGGGTTAGAGGAAGTCATTAGTCTCCATAGGCTCAGAAATAATGAAATGTCAGGGAGAATATAGATGAACAGCATGGACTTTTTGGTCATGAATGCAGGGAAAAATACAGAGAGTGAGATGACAACCAAGGACAGAAATATAAATAACTCCTAAGTTTAAGCATCAGGTGATGGGAGAAAATTAGCAAAAAACATCAAAAGAATAGGGAGGAGGGAACAAAACCCAGAAATAAATATAACAGATGAGCATAATTCAAAAAGGTGTCATCAACAGTTAATAGTAAGCCCGGGTGAGAGCTAAAAAGCCAGTGAATTTGGCAATGGGAAGATCACCAAGCTTTTTACAAAAAACAATGAAAATTATAAATCATGGACTGGAAAATTAATAAAAATTAAACAAATAAAGGCAATCATTGTTTGTAGCAAAAAAAACCCCCAAAGTTTTGGCAACAGAGAGGGATTTAAACTTGTAAAAGTTATTTTAGAGCTGTTAGACTTGAAGATCCTTGTCTGGTCCAAGTGTGGACTTAAGATTAGAGGAAGAGACTGAACATACACAACAGGAATGGTAACTAATGGAACAAGGTAGGGGCCAAAAGGAGGATGTCATAGCTTGAACGTGTCCCTCAGTCATGTGTTGGAAACGTGGATGCCATCGTGGTGGTGGTAAGAGAGAGAGCCTTCAGGAGGCGGAGCCCCCAGGAGTGAATTATAGGTTGAGTATCCCTTACCTGAAATGTCTGGTACCAGAAGTGTTTCTGATTTCAGATTTTAAAATATTTACATTATACCACTGGCTGAGGATACTGAATCTGAAAATCCAAAACCCAAAATGCTCCAATGAGTACTGCCTTTGAGCATCACGCTGGTGCTCAAGAAGTTTCAGATTTGGGAGCATCTTGCATTTCAGATTTGAGGATTAGGAATATTCAACCTATACACCATTACTGCAAGAGTGGGTTAGTTAGTGTGAGAGTGGCTTTGTTATAAAAGCAAGTCTCTCTTACATGTGCTCTCCCACTCTTCTGAATACCCACCATGGGATGACCCTCACCAGATGCTGGCATGTTCTTTGGCTTCCCAGGCTTGAGAAACCAAATAAATTTCTTTTCTTTATAAATTATCCAGTCTGTGGTGTTTTGTGTGACAGCCGTAAAAAATGGACAAAGATAGAGGGAATAGGCTCGGCGCTTGTAGCACAGTGGTTACTGTGCCAGCCACACACACTGAGGCTGGCGGGTTCGAACCCGGACCTGGCCAGCTAAACAACAATGACAACTGCAACAAAAAATAGTCAGGTGCCTATAGTCCCAGCTACCTGGGAGGCTAAGGCATGAGAATCGCTTAAGCCCAAGACTTTGAGGTTGCTGTGAGCTGTGATGCCACAGCACTCTACCAAGGGTGACATCATGTTGAAACTCTGTCCCCCCCCCCCCAAAAAAAAAAAAGAAAGAAAAATAAAAAAAGGTAGAGGGAATAAAAAAAGAGAGGAGTAGGTCTTATACAGGCATGGGTGCCCTCTTCCTCAGTCTGGAAGTAACCCTTAGATCTCACAGAGAATATATTTATGACAATCCAAACCTTATAAGGAATAGAAAAGAAACTATTCCAAAGCATAAAACGCAGAAATACCACCCATCAAGAAAGATAATTTTTGATGAACCCAAGTCACTAGAGAGGCCAAAGTCCAGTAAGAGGGAAATGGAAGGTGAGGTCCGGAGGACAGGGACATGATGTAACAGAGAGCAGAAGAGGAGGAGAACTGAGAGAATTCATACTACTATTTCCCCAGAGAAGGAGGTAACTAAGCCATCTGCTAAGAATGTTCTGTCTGCAATTTAACGTTCAACAGTACAGTTCTGACCAACTTGATGGGTTGATTAATGTTCAATATAAACTAAAATACAAGTAATTGCTATCTTTTGACAGTATTTGATAATTTACATAGCATTGTCAAATTATTTCTTTATTCTTTTTATATCTTCAGAAGTTTTGGCAGATGAACACTAAAATCTCACAATAGTAGAGGCAGGAATCAAATTCAAGTCTCTTGCTTCAAAATTTGTGTTCTATCGCACCACAGTGATCTTACTGGCGATCATATCAACAGTTTAATTAGGCAAGTCTAACACGAAGGAGGCAATCACATACTCATTCACAGTCCTCAACTGGATATACTTGTTTATAATGCACATTAGCCAACCCAACCCTCCCCTGCCCTGCTTGCTCCTGAGGCTGATAATGGGATGCTATAGCACTGTCACACACACACCATTCTACTCTCTGCAATACTTTGAATATTATTGTTAAAATGATGTTTTTGGGCACAGTGATATGCAGGTACAGTCCCAGCTACTTGGAAGGCTGAGGCAGAAAGATTGCTTAAACCCAGGAGTTTAAGGTTGCAGTGAGCTGTGATGGCACCACTGCACTCTAGCCGGAGCAACAGAGCAAGACCCTTGTCTCCAAAAACAAACAAAACAAACAAATAAAATTCGATACATATATATATATTTTGTAGAGACAGAGTCTCACTTTACCACCCTCGGTAGAGTGCCATGACGTCACAGGACTCACAGCAACCTCTAGCTCTTGGGCTTCGGCGATTCTCCTGCCTCAGCCTCCCGAGCAGCTGGGACTACAGGCACCTGCCACAACGCACGGCTAAAAATTCTTATTCCTCCTTTTCACACAAACACTACTACAGTAAATGCACTGTGCTGCAATTTGCTTTGTTCACTTAACTACGTATCTTAGAAATTTTTTACACATTAGTACATAAATAAGATCTTCATTCTTGTTGTTTTTTTTTTTATAGAGACAGGGTTTCACTTTATCACCCTCAGTAGAGTGCTGTGGCGTTCGTTACACAGCTTACAGCAACCGCCAACTCCTGCGCTTAGGCGATTCTCTTGCCTCAGCTTACTGGGACCACAGGTGCCCACCACACAAAGGCTGGCTTTTTTTGTTGCAGATTGGCCAGCGCTGGGTTTGAACCCACCACCCTCAGTATATGGGGCTGGTGCCCTACCCACTGAGCAACAGGCACCGCCTGAAGATCCTCATTCTTTTAAAAAATATTTTTAGACCTGATAACATAGGAAGACCCCCATCTCTAAAAAAATAAAATTACCCAGTGTGGGGACATGCGCCAGTAGTCTCAACTACTCAGGAGGCTGAGGCAGGAGAATCCCTTGAACCCAGAAGTTTTGAGGCTGCAGGGAGCTATGATGATGCCACTTGTACACTAGCTAGCCTTGAGCAGTTAAGACCCTGCCTCACATACGTAAAAAATTTTAACCAGCTACATAGCCAGTTTATAAATGTATCACAATTTATTTAGCCAATCCCCTAAGGATGAACATTTAATTTGTTTCTACTTTATTGCCACTACAAACAATGCAGCAATGACTATACCCTGCAAGTCATTTTATGTGTGTGGTGGGGTAAATTTCCTAAAGTAGAATTGCTGGGTCAAAGCATATTTGCATTTCAAATTCTGACACATATTGTCAAACTGCCCTCCCTATGATTGCACCAGTTTAGAGACACAGCAATATACTGCCTAATTCACCACACCCTTGTAAGCCAAGTGCTTGAATTTTTACCAATCTGATAGATGAAGTACAGGATCTTAGTGTAATTTAAATTTCTCTTATTATCAGGAAGGCTGAGTAGTCTTCTTTTATCATTTTTGTATATGGCTTATGATACTTATAGTGAACACCAAGTATGTGCCAGACACCATGCCACCATGCTAGGTGCCAGGGACATAGCAGTTACACAAGACAGATAAGGTCCCTGCTCTCAAGAACTGCTTTTGATCACAGAGACAGATAATAAATGAGATAATTAAAGAGTGCTATAAAAAGAAAAAATACTGCATTGTAATAAAGTATATGTGGCTTGGGACTGTTTTAGATCCTATGGCTCGTGAACACCTGTCTGAGGAAGTAAAGTGTGAGGATGATGCACAGATCTGCTGTAAGTAAAAGCATCAAGGTCAGGATTATCCAAACCCTGCACCTGCCAACAAAAGATGTGGCCCCTGCCCAGCTCCTGGCAGATGATCTTTAAGTTCTTGGAACATCTTGCCTGTTCAAACTGTCTTTGTTTACATGAGGCCTTGGGTCATGGCAGCCACTTTTTTTTTTTTTTTTTGAGACATACTTTCACTTTGTCACCCTCGGTAGAGTGATGTGGTATCACAGCTCACAGCAACCTCAAACTCTTAAGTCTTAAGTGATTGTCTTGCCTCAGCCTCCCAAGTAGCTGGGACTACAGGCGTCCACCACAACACCTGGCTATTTTTTTGTTGCTGTTGTCAGTGTTGTTTAGCAGGCCTGGGCTGGGTTCGAACCCACCAGCCCTGTTGTATGTGGCCGGTGCCCTAAACACCAGTACCAAGCCTATTTTTTTTTTTTTTTTTGGGGGGGGCAGCCTCTTTCTGCTAACAATGTGATTAATGGGGGTGTTTGGTCATGCAGTATCAGTTCAACCTCTAGAAGAGATAGATCACTGAGGTCTGCCATGTCTGACCTAGACACCAAGGCTCAGGGAAATTTTCCTGGTTGCTATACTCCAAATGTGTTGCCAGACTGAAGAACTGTCTGAGTACAACTCTCCAAGGAGGACTGGTGCCTGTTTTCCCCAGGGGTGTCTCCTGGTCTCAGTCCTATGTGTCTTTTTCTGTTGGTAATTTTAACCTATATTCTTTCACTGGAATAAACTGTAGCTCTGAATGTAACAGCTTTCTGAGTTCTGTGACTCCTTCTAGTGAATTACTGAACACAAGGGATCCCCGAATGTCCTCTACACTAAAAATTACAAAATATTGCTAAGAGAAATGAAACAAGAGCAAAAACAGATGGGACAACAAACGTAAAAACTTCTACATTATCACAGGAAACAATCAACAGAGTGAAAAGATAACCTCCAGAATTAGAGAAAAATATCTGTAAATCATATATAAGGTGAGATTAATATCTGAAGTATATAAAACTCCTATAATTCAATTATAAAAAACAATCTTTTTTTTAATGGGCAAAGGACTTGAATAGTTATTTTTCTAACGAAAAAGCAACCAGCTTTTTCTGGTTTCTGGCCAACAAGCATAGGAAGAGATGCTCAACATCACTATTAACAAAATGCAAATCAAAACTATAATGGGATGACCACTATTAAAAGACAGAAAATAACAAGCAGAAGTAATGATGCAAAGAAACAAACACTTGTGCATTGTTGGTGGGAGTGTAAAATGGTACAGCCACTATGAAAAACAGCATATAGGTTTCTCAAAAGCTTAAAAATATGATCCAGGCTCGGTGCCTGTGGCTCAAGCAGCTAAGGCGCCAGCCACATACACCTGAGCTGGTAGGTTCGAATCCAGCCTGGACCCGCCAAACAACAATGACGGCTGCAACCAAAAAATAGCCGGGTGTTGTGGCAGGTGCCTGTAGTCCCACCTACCTGGGAGGCTGAGGCAAAAGAATCACTTTAGCCTAGGAGTAGGAGGCTGCTGTGAGCTGTGATATCACAGCACTCTACCCAGGGTGACAGCTTGAGGCTCTGTCTCAAAAAAAAAAAAAAAAAAAATCCAGTAATTCCATTTCTGGATGTACATCAAAAGCCCAGCCCCGACCAAAAACTGGAAAAAAAAAAAAAAGAAAAGTAGGATCAAAAATAGAAAATTGCAAACCCATGTTTAGTGTAACAAGAAGTGGAAGTAATTCAAATGCCTACTGACAGATAAAAAAATTATGATATACATATATGATAGAATATTATTCAGCCTTAAAAAGAAAATCTTGTCACATGCTACAATATGATGATGAACCATGAGTTGTTATGTTATGAAATAAGCAAGTCACAAAATGACAAATACTGTATGATTTTACTGACATGAAGTATTTAAAATTTCCAAACTCTTAGGAACAGAAAGGATAACTGTGACTGTCAGGAACTGAAGGAAGGGGAAAATGGAGAGTTGGGTATAGAGTTATAATTCTGCAAGATGAGAAAGTTCTAGAGATCTGTTGTATAACAATGCGAAATTGGTTAAGGTGGTAAATGTTAAATTTTCTATGTTATTTACTATAATTTCAAATTTCAAATTAAAAAATGAAGACCTAAATAAACACACAAATACTGTATGTGTTCCCAGATTAGAAGATTCAATATTGTTAAGATGTCAATTCTCATCTCAAAGTCCCAGCAGGCTCTTTTTTGTAAAAATGTTTATAAAATTCACATGGAAATACAAAGGACCTAGAATACCCAAAACAATTTTGAAAATAAATGATGTTGGGGAACACAGCTTAATTTCAAGACCTCTACTGTTACAGTAATGAAGAAAATGTGGTATTGGCACAAAGACAAACAGACCAATGAAACAGAATAGAGCCCCAAAACAGACCGGCACATGATATGTGGATGACTGATTTTTGTCAAAGGTGCAAAAGTGGAAGCAATAGCTTTTTGCAGAAAAGTATACTAAAATAGTTGCAGAAAACTAAACTTTGATCTAAACTTTGGACCATATATAAAAATCAACTTAAAATGAATCACAGACCTAAATATAAAACATAAAACTATAAAGCTTCCAGAAGAAAATGTAGGGAGACCCTTTTGAGAACTTGGGTTAGGATAACATTACTAGACACCACACCAAAAACACAATCAACAAATGACAAATTAAGCCAGGCATGGTAGCTCATGCCTATAATCCCAGCAGAGGTTGATGTGGGAAGATTGCTTGAGACCAGCCTGGGCAACATAGTGAGACTGCATCCCTACCAAAAATTTTTAAAATTAGCCAGGTATGGTAGTATGTGCCTGTAGTCCTTGCTATTCAGGAGACTGAGGCAAGAGGATTACCTAAGCCCAGGAGTTTGAGGCTGCAATGGACTATGATCACACTACCACTGCACTCTAGCCCAGGCAGAAGAATGAGGCCAGGTTTCAAAAATAAAAAATAAGAAAAACTCCACCCAAATTGATTAAAGGAGACTTCATCAATATTGAAAACCGCTCTTCAAAAAAACATAGTTAATAAAAAGACACGCTATGGATTGAAAGAAAATATTTGCAAAGCATATGTATTATGGGAGTCTTGTATCTAGAATATGTAAAGAATTCTCAAAATTTAATACAAGAAAATAAATTTAAAAGGTCCAGAGGTTTGAAGAGGTTTGTCATCTTAACTGTGGTGGTGGTCATATCAATTACAAAACAATAAAGCTGTTTAAACCTTCCTTCACCAAGGAAGAAATGAGGATGACAAATAAGCACATGAAGATAGTTCATATCATTATTCTTTAGAGCAGCAGTTCTCAACCTGTGGGTCGCGACCCCTTTGGGGGTCGAACAACCCTTTCACAGGGGTCGCCTAAATACATCCTGCATATCAGGTATTTACACTACGATTCATAAAAGTAGTAAAATTACAGTTATGAAGTAGCAATGAAAATAATTTTACGGTTGGCGGTCACCACAATATGTGGAACTATATTAAAGGGTCACAGCATTGGGAAGGTTGAGAACCACTGCTTTAGAGAAATGGAATTCAAACTACAATGAGATACTAATATATACCTTTCACAAGAGTTAAAAAATTTAAAAGACCATATCTAATACTAACAATGATGTGGAGCAACCGGAACTCTCACTCAACGCTGGTAGGAGTGTAAAATTAGACCACCAATTTGGAAAACTGGTAGTATCTCAAAAAGTTACATATATACTTACCATACTAGATCATATTCTGCCCCTAGGTATTTACCCAAGACAAACAAAAGCATCTGTCCATACAAAGATCTGTACATGAATATCCATAGAAGCCTTATTTGTAATGCCTCAAAACTGGAAACAAGGGTGGCACCTGTGGCTCAGTGAGTAGGGCGCCGACCCCATATACCGAAGGTGGTGGATTCAAACCCGGCCCCGGCCAAACTGCAACAAAAAATAGCCAGGCATTGTGGCAGGCACCTGTAGTCCCAGCTACTGGGGAGGCTGAGGCAAGAGAATCGCCTAAGCCCAGGAGCTGGAGGTTGCTGTGAGCTGTGATGGCACAGCACTCTACCAAGGGTGATACAGTGAGACTCTGTCTCTACAAAAAAACAAACAACTGGAAAACAACTCAAATATCCATCAACAAGAGACAAGATCAAAACCTGTGGTATATGCATCCAATGGAATACAACTCAGCATATTGATACGTGGTGAATCTCAAAATAATTATGCTAAATGTAATTAGTCAGAAAAGCATCTGTATGATTCTATTTATATAAAATTCTAAATAATGAAAACTGGAGCATAATGACAACACTTTGATTAGTGGTTGACTGGGGCTGGAGAGGAGTTGAGAGGAACAAGAGATAGAGATCACCAAGAAGCAGAAAGAAAGGAGAATGTCGAAATGTTTGTCATCTTAACTGTGGTGGTGGTCATATCAATTACAGCACAATAAAGCTGTTTAAAAAAAATCTAAGTGCTTTGTAGGCACTTTGAAAACTGCCAAATAAAAGGAAAATAATACTAGAAATCTGAGGGATTTCCAAAATGAAAAATATTGGTAGCAAAGTATGAAAATGGTGACTTAAGCTCAGCATTATTTGTAAGGTTTAATAATACTAAAATAATTTTTATTATGGAAAATGTTCGTATATGGTAGAAATGTGTTTATAATGAAGCCTCATGCTGTGATTTACTGAGCTTCAATAATTATTCACCTACTGCTAATCTTGATTCATCTATATCCCTCCACCCACGTTGCTCCACCAGCGTTATTCTGAAGCAAATTTCAGACACATAATTTCCTTTAATTATAATATACATTTCTATTTTTTATTATTTTTAAATTTTATTTATTCATTCTTTTTGAGACAGAGCCTCAAGCTGTCGCCGTGGGTAGAGGGCCACGGCGTCACAGGTCACAGCAACCTCAAACTCTTGAGCACAAGTGATTCTCTTGTCTCAGCCTCCCAAAATAGCTGGGACTACAGGCACCTGCCACAATGCCCAGCTATTTTTAGAGATGAGGTCTTGCTCTGGCCTGAGCAGGCTGGTCTCAAACCTGTGCTCAGCCAATCCACCCACCTCAGCCTCCCAGAGTGCTGAGATTACAGGCGTGAACTGCGCCTGGCTCCCTTTCAAAATATTTTTAATAGCAGTTTTATATTCACAGAAAACTGCTTTCCCCATATATCCCTTGCACACAAAACCCACCCCCCACCCTCTAGCCTCTCCACTATCAACATCATACACCAAGAGAGGTACTTTTGTTAAAACTACATCAGACTTTACTATCACCCAAAGTTCATAGTTTACCTTGGACTTTGGGGGGTCAGTCCCAGTGTTACACACTCTACAGGTTTGGATAAATATATGATAACATTCGTCTACTGTTATAGTACCATAAAGAATAGTTTCATTGCCCTAAAAAAATCCTCTGTGCTCCACTTATTTACTCTTCTCCCTAGTCCTGAAACACTGATCAACCATTCATCTTTTAACTGCCTTTACAGTTTTGCCCTTAAAGCCCATTTTTAGGGTTAAGAAAAGTTTTGAGCCATTATAAATAATTTCATTTTGGTGACAAATAATTACTGACTATAAAAATGTTGTAAGTTTCTGAGAGGGCGGGGTCCTACGGGAAGAAAGTGGTGAGTATGTGGGAAGTAAGTTCCTATGAAGTCAAATTCCTGTGCATTCCTGCAACATACAGTTTCGGGCTTCATTTTAATTCTTTCTCCCTTACCCTTGCTTCACAACATGATGCAAGTACAGATCCAGCCAGCCACAGACTGTGGAAGTTATATCTCAAGTGGCAAAAATTGTAGAGGCATTTTTAATATAGCATAATACCTGCATGGGGGTTTTTGGTTTTTTAAAGCCTGTTCTCTGCTTTTTTCTAGTGTTATTTCTGTAGTTAAATGTTACAAACAAAAGTTTGTAACATAGAAAGTATCTTCCCTAATTTCCTCTGATATCCCCAAATTCTATCATAAATAAGACTTCAATAAAAATTCCTGTCTATATTTCTGGGCACGCTTAGGGTGCTAATCTTTTTTTTTTTTTTTTTTTTAGAGACAGAGTCTCACTTTATCATTCTTGGTAGAGTGCTATAGCATCACAGCTCACAGCAACCTCCAACTCTTGGGTTAGGTGATTCTCTTGCCTCAGCCTCCTGAGTAGCTGGGACTACAGATGCCTGCCACAATGCCCGGCTATTTTTTTTATTGTTGCAGTTTGGCTGGGGCTGGGTTTGAACCCACCACCCTCAGTATATGGGGCTGGCGTCCTACTCACTGAGCCACAGGCACCGCGCAGGGTGCTAATCTTTTTAAAGGGTAAATTTCTAGAAGTTGAAATGTGAGGTCAGATTAGATTAATTACTATTTACAGAAGACATGTATTTGTACAGGGTATTCTAAAGGTCACCATATATACGTATATAGGGAAAATGGGAAACTAGCTAAAAGTATCTTTATTTACAAAATATTCATTGCAAAATCTTGTAAAATATTTACAAAATATTTCTCTATGTGTTGATATAGAAATATAAAAATACAAAACAGAAAACATGAATTTGATTTTTCTTATTTATGGCAACCTTTGTGACACTCTATAGATTGACAACTTGCCACCAAATACATACTGATTTAACTCCCATGAGCAATATTTGAGAAAGCCTATTTCTTCACACTCGTTTTTTTTTGGAGACAGAGTCTCACTATGTCACCCTCAGTAGAGTGCTGTAGCATCACAGCTCACAGCAACCTCAAACTCTTGGTCTTAAGTGATTCTCTTGCCTCAGCCTCCCAAGTAGCTGAGACTATAGGCGTCTGCCACAATGCTGGGCTATTTTTTGTTGCAGTTGTCCTTGTTGTTTAGCTGCCCCCGGCTGTGTTCGAATGCGCCAGACTCACTGTATGTGGCTGCCGCCATAACCACTGTGCTACAGGTGCCAAGCCTCCACACTCTCAATAGCAATGGATATCAATGTTTACCCACTAACAGATGAAAAACAAAGTTTTAATTTTTGTTTCTGATTATTAGTAAGGCTGAGTAACTCGGCTCTTCATATACTTACCTACATTTATATTTCTTCTTCTATTTCTGAGTTGTTCATGTTGCTTTTGACTTCATAAAAATTCTGTTATATTAGGGAGTCTCTGTCATTATGCATGACAGGCTTTTGCCCGAGTTTGTTTACTTGACTTTGCTCAGGACTTTTTGCCACACTTAAGTTTATAAGAAAAAATATCAATACTATAGGACTTTATGGATATTGTTTGGATTTTTACAATTAGAAATGTGGGTTCCTAAGCCTGCACTGTAGAATAGAGCTAGAAGAGAAGAACAGCTTAACCAAAGAACTGGCAAGTAAAGTGGAAAACTTGAAAACATTTATTAATCACAAGCGATATGTGTTTCAACAACGTGCAGAATTCCATCCAGCATCTGCCCAACCCTTATGGTTCCCTGGAGTCACAGGTTTAACCATTACTTTAATGCCAAGGAAGGCCACTGTTTCCCTGAACAGTTGACATACCTGGTTAAAGATAAAGTAATATTTAACTTTTATGGGGCTGTTGTGTTTGACTTGAGCCTAGTGTTTCTTAACAAATCATTAAGATTTCAGACTTTATTCTCATGAAAAAGTTATGTTCCTCTGAAACATAAAATCACCAAGATTTTAAATTCTTTTTTTCCTTACTTTACTTTGACATAACTGGGAAAGCACATTCATTACTATAAACAGTACAATGACACTAAGCATATAATAAGGCAGATTGGCACTGTGGATCTAATTTAGTTTAATGCAGAGCTCCTCTTTCCCTTATTTTTTTCTCCTCAGGTCCTTTAAATAGATTACAGGTTTGTTTTCTGTTTAATTTTATAGATTTCTCACACAAAGAAACTAGGCAAAAAGCTAGTTCTGCCATCCTATGATTTGCTGATAACTTAATAAAGTTTTTCACATTTAGTATTTTGAATTGTGAAAAGATACCACAGATGACCTTCATTTATAAAGATCAGACACACTTTAATGTTGTAAATTCAGCCCCTGATTATAGATTTACGTAAGTGTTCTTCAGCAATTGCTTTTATATAGAGAATCATTATTGGTCTTTACATGATTATTACTTCAAGGTCTCTTTTTTAGGTAATCAATGGCTGATTAGACTTATATACTAAATACTCAGTATTTCTATAAGTTTATTCTGACCTACACTTTCTAGAGCTTAAGGAAATAAATTGTCAATAGCCTTTTTGATCTAGAATATAATGATTTTTCTCTAATGTCACCTTCCTTTTCTTTTCTCCTTTCTTTTTCTTTTTTTAATGGGCCCAAGTTGGTCTTCAACTCCTGGACTCAAGCAATCCTACCATCTCAGCCTTCAGAGTAGCTGGGATGACAGCTATGAACCATTAAGCCTGGATTTCCCTTTTTTTTTTTTGTTAATTGATTCAAATACAGCTATTCTCAAGTGATAGTCCCACACCAGAAGCCCTGGGAAGTGGTCAGCAATGGAAATTCCTTTGCCCCTACAAAGGAAATTCCTTTGCCAACCTACAATATCAGGAACTCTCAGGATAGAGCCGGAGAATTTAACAATTCTTCCAAGGGATTTGGAAGTTAAGTGGAAAACTTGACTTCCACTTGGAAGGCACACTAAAGTTTGAAAACCACTCCTCTAATATATATTCTATAATATTTACTTAACAATATAAACTGGCTTTAGGCTTACTTCAAAAAAATCTACTTTGTATCTTAAAAAAGTAAAAAAATTCTCAGTTAATCCACATAAAAGATGGATTGATGTAAGTCTACACCAAATCAAAAACACGAATTTTCACTATTCTGACATTTATAGTTTCTACTTCCTTTGGTTTTAGTATATTCCTGTAATGTCAATAGAAATGAAATGGAGGTTAACCTCTGGGAAAGTATTACGAGGCCAAGGAAAAAGAGCTCTACCTGTCAATTTTTCCAATGGAAAAATAAAACCTACAAATTATTTTAATGAGTACAATGAAAGTAAGTAAAAAAATTAACACAGATAACAAACAACAGAAAAACATCCAATGTTCTTATTAGAGCTACTTTAACATTCTATCTAAATGATACAGTTAGGAAACAAAGAACTTCAGTTATTTTGCAACTTGTAAACTTTGTCCTTTTTTAGAAATAGCTGAATCAATAGTCTACCTTCTAGTCTCTACTCCCTATAGACATAGCCAACCAACAGCAAAAGTAACTGTGAGATCTACACCAGGTTCTAGTTAGAGGATAAATGAATGGAAACCAATAAAATCTTGAACTGAATGGCATCGCTAAGGTAGCAGGATACATGTTCCTGAGGAAAAATATAAAATTGATTCTCCATCTGACTCCTGTGATATGTCAAGCTATCATTTGGAAGTTGTTCTACATAAAAACCGTAGTTCTGCTCCACATGGTGAGAACAGTGCAGAGATAACGTGGCACCAAGGGCAGGGGTGAAGGTGGCTAAGGAAGTACCCAAGGAACACAGGACCCAGAGACATTCTCACATGGAAGTGGATGTCCTTATAAAAGTGATGTGATTCACTTCAGGCTTTTATTTGCAGATACAATGAGGGGGAAAAACAAAAAAAAAACAAAAAAACACCTTTAGCTCAGGAGCTAAAGGTAGCTTAATAACATCAACTAAGTTCTGCCTTCAGGAAATGAATTTACAACCTAGATGGAGTCAATGAGCAAAAATTAACATGTTTTATATAGATTAGTTTTCCAGATAATCAAACTGGAGTAAGTAAAAAGATTTTTAATAATTTTTTATGAAAAATTTCCATAAAGCATTATAAACATTTCAGTCTTTCCTTCCTTTCTTTTTTTGAGACAGAGCCTCAAGCTGCTACCCTGGGTAGAGTGCCGTGACATCACAGCTCACAGCAACCTCCAACTCCTGGGCTTAAGCGATTCTCCTGCCTCTGCCTCCCAAGTAGCTGGCACTACAGGTGCCTGCCACAACACCGGCTATTTTTTGGTTGCAGCCATCATTGTTGTTTGGCAGGCCTGGGCTGGATTTGAACTCCAGCTCAGGTACATGTGACTGGTGCCTTAGCTGCTTAAGCCACAGGCGCTGAGCTGCTTTTTTTTTTTTTTTTTTTTTTTAGACAGAGTCATCCTGTGTAGAGTGCCCCCACATCATAGCTCACAGCAACCTCAAACTATTGGGCTCAAGTGGTCCTCAGCCTCCCAAGAAGCTGGGACTATAGGCACCCACTACCTTCCCCAACTACTTTTTCTATTTTTAGCAGAGACAGGATCTTACTCTTGCTTATGCTGGTTTTGAACTCCTAAGCTCGAGTAATCCAGCTCAGCCTCCCGAAGTGCTAAGATTATAAGCATGAGCCACCACACCTGGCTTGTACTGTGTATTTTTCTGAAACTATTTTTAATTGAAAAAACACAAGTAATTTAATTTTCAAAAGGAGAAAACAATTCACTTACTTAAAATATTTGAACTATGTACTATAAACAAACTGGAGCTAATGACTAGGAGAAAATATGTGAAAAGCATATAGTCAAAAACATGCTATTATTTGTATAAAATCAGTAAGAAAAAGACAACAAATAGAAAAATGGGCAAAGAACACACAAACAGGCAATTCATAAAAAAATACAAATGGCCAATAAGCATAAGAAAAAAGTTCAATCTTATTAGCAATTAGGGAAATACAATTAAAATCATAGAAGACAACATTTTAAGCCCATTGACATGTATTAAGTTAGATAACATCAAGAACTGTCAAGGATGTTAATGAATAGACACTGCAGGTTCAGCGCCTGTAGCACAGTGGTTACAGTGCCAGCCACATACACCAAGGCTGGCAGGTTCGAACCTGGTCCGGGCCAGCTAAACAATGACAACTGCAACAAAAAACAGCTGGGCAGGAAGCTAAGGCAAGAGAATCACTTAAGCCCAGGAGTTTGAGGTTGCTGTGAGCTGTAACACCACTGCACTCTACTAAGGGCGACACAGTGAGACTCTGTCTCAAAAAAAAAAAAAAAAAAAAGAATAGACACTGCAACACAGTCTTGATGTATAATTTTTGGCAAGAATCCTGGCAATCTCTAATATGGTTTAAGATCTCCACAGCCAATCACAGCAACTGTCTTTGAGAAATTCATATAAGTACACGAATAATGATGAATCAGAATGTCACTGTAACACTGTGCTTATTTTGAAAAACTGAAAATTACCAAATATTTGTGAACAGAATACATAATTGTTGTATATCCATAAAAGAGAAAAATGAATGTACTAGAGCTACATGCATCTATAGACAAATAAATTCACAAAATATGGAAAGTCTCTTCTGTAATACACATCTACCTACACATATATAAATTTCAAAAATATGAGAACTTATTTCTACAACTTAGACATGCACACATTTTTTAAATATAAAAGTATAAAAACATGCAAAGCAGTATTGTATAACATTATATATTATACATGTACAGAAATATTTATAGTAAGGATGATGATCACCAAATTCAAGATAGTAATTATCCTGGGAAAAGAGGAGGAGGAATGGGAGAGGGGCACTTCAATTTTATCTGCAATTTTTTGGTTGTCAGGTAATTAGTCTCTCTTTTCAAATTAAATGCAAATTTTCCTAGGATTTCATTTAGTATAGGATCAATAAATAATAAAAACAGAAAAAGCTTAGTGAAAATCTTCAAAAACAACAAAGTATACACAGCAAATAAGTAGGTACATGGATGCTTATTATTTGCCATACTTTTCTGTATATACTTGAAACATTACACAATGAAAATTAGAGAAATAAATATATAGGTTTAAAAAACAAACACTAGTTTTAGCTCTCTGACTACTCTCATCAAATTTCAAATCCTTTCTCTGTGAACGAGATTATATATAGAGTTGGTTGGCAGCTCACAAAATGAAAACCTATCTTACAGGTGATGTACATTTAATAGCCCTTCACTGTTTCTGATAAGAATTGAAGAAACAAAGCTAAGGTCAATAATTGACCTTCTGAACCAGAGAAAGCTTTAGATGTTACCTTCTACTGGAATAGTAACAATATTATAACTATGATGATACTTGAAGTTACACAAGAAATTCAACTAACTAAGAAAGACTCAGTCAGATCCAAAATGATTTTAATTTTATTGTACTTCTGGTAGGGTAACCAACTCTATCCTATTTGCTCAGAACTGTGCCAATTTTAAAACAGTCCTGTGTTTCAGAATCTCTAATATCAGGCAAACCAGAACAGTCGGTTGCTCTAACTTCTGGTCACATCAAAACTTTTGAGTAGGAAGAGAATTTTGAGATTATCTAGTAAATCACCTCATTTTACCGATGGGAAAAGTGAGGAATCCTAAATCTTCAGTGTGTAAAAGGAAGTTCCAAGCCATCGAGTACTCTAGTTCAACTGCCCATTCCATAGACTAATCCTCACAAGATCTGGCTAATGGTCTTCCCACTTTGTATGACTGCTTTTAGTGATAAGTACACACTAAACTTTCAGAAATTCTGTAACTGTGAGAAAATTCTTTTTACTGATCCAGAATCTACTTCCTGGTAACTTTCACCACTGTTCCTAGCTCTGCCCTCTTATCCTAACAGAGTAAAGTCCAATTCCTCCACACCCTACTGTCACCCACATAGCTTATAGTTGGCCTTGTGTTTTCCTCCATTCTGGCTCTACGTCTAAAAAACCTACTGATTCCCTAGTTATCTCACAGAACATCAGTGGAGTCTACACTCAGTATGTAAGGATTAGCTAACTATAGGCACATTTGATGTCTGTGTGTAGCTGCTGAAGGGTATCTTTGTCCCATGGTACAGATTACGCTCCTTTCTGATTCTTTCCTTTGATCCAGCGGTTCTCAACCTGTGGGTTGAGACACAGGAACTGTATTAAGGGGCCGTGGCATTAGGAAGACTAAGGCAAGAGAATCGCTTAAGTCCAGGAATTTGAGGTTACTGTGAACCACTGCTTTGATCTCTTAAAACCTCTACACATATCCTTGCAATGTACAATCATCTTCTTGATGAACATTCACTGCGCATTGTCAGGAGCTGTGCTAGGTACTGAAAAAAGTAAATAAAATGTACTCAGCTTGTAGAAAAGAGCAAGAGAGGTAAAAAAATAAACAATGTGAACTGTGAGGTGCCCACACTTTGGGAAATTGGAGAGGGCTTCAATTGAGGGGGTGATAATCTGAGCCACATAGCAACTATACTCACATCTTAAATAACACTGTGTCCCCCCAGCACTCAGTTGAAGTTCAACAAATATCTAAATTTGGTAAAGTAGACAAAGCCTACTCAGCCCCCTCACACTTCTTGGAGGTAAAGGGGAATGGCAACTGAATCCAGTCTGGCAAGGGCAATTTCAGAGGCTGACACTGTACCTGGCTACGTACAGTATTGCTCAGGTGGTTGTCCTCGGACATCTGTGCATTCTGGAAGTAGGATAAGGGTGCAGGTAACTCTGTCATTGGAGCAACTGTATAGAAATATTTTTTCACAGAAAACAAAGCCTCTAGGGGTTCTGAAAAGGGAAAAAGAAAACAGAATTTTGTATATTACAATGGTACTTATTTTTAAGCACTTTCACAAATTGTATTCACCAGAAACAAACCTTTCTTTCATGTGTTCTCCTCCAGGCCAAGCTGCCTAAGGATCTCAAGGGCTGCTATCTTGCAGGCTCCTGAATCAGGTCTGAAATAGAATTTTATCAGGTCATTTGTTGTTGGTTCCATCTTAGTAAATTCATCCACACCAGTCAATGTGTAAACCAATTTATAAACCAGAAATGACCTTCAACTAAATGTCAGCTCATAGTAACTCTATAGTAATTAGATACCAAATGTTTTCAATCACAAAGATATTTAACAATTTCAGATGTACAGGAAAGGGAGCTGCATGAGCTTAAGAATGTTCTCAGCATTCCTTTTCCTATGCTGAGCAATCCAACCTGATTTTTATATCTCCATAAAATTATTTTGCAAACTTCTATCATCTCATCTTATTCTTATCACAATACCCCAAGGCAAGGTGAACAGGTAACATACCTGTTTTACAAAAGCAGAGGGGACCCAGATACATTTAGTGACTTGCTTAAGGCTATACAATTAGGCAGACCAAGAGAGGAATCACAGATTCTTAATTTCTGACTCCCTGCTTCAGGCCTCTTCTCTGCATCCTGGCATTGCCTTGCTTTACAAACATGGTTCTATGGTTCTGTCTCTCAGAATTCATCCTGGGCAACATTCCCATTTGCCTATCTACCTTAATTTCCATCAACCAATTCTTCTTTGGTTTTGTCTTGTGCTGTTGAGACAAGGTCTCACTCCGCTACCCAGGCTGAAGTTTGGTGGCAAGATCATAGCTCATTGCAGCCTCCTGGGCTCAGGTGATACTCAGCCTTCTGTATAGCTAGGACCACAAGTGTGTGCCACAATGCTTAGCTAATATTTTGAGAAACAGGGTCTCATAATGTTGTCCAGTCTGGTCTCAGACTCCTAGCTTCATGTGATCCTCCTTTCTTAAGCCTCCCAAAGTGCCAGGATTATAGGCATGAGCCACCATGCCCAGCCAATTCTTTATGATTTCAACTTTTTCCTTTTCATAAAAATATAGAAGGGATTGAGGAAGAAGGAATCTTCCCCAACACATTCTATGAAGCAAACATCACCCTGATACCAAAACCAGGAAAAGACCCAACCAAAAAGGAGAATTTCAGAGCAATCTCACTCATGAATATAGATGCAAAAATTCTCAACAAAATCTTAGCCAATAGATTACAGCTTATCATCAAAAAGTCATTCATCATGATCAAGTAGGTTTCAACCCAGGGATGCAAGGCTGGTTTAACATATGCAAGTCCATAAATGTTATCCACCATATTAACAGAGGCAAAAATAAAGATCATATGATCCTCTCAATAGATGCAGAAAAAGCATTTGATAAAAT
>CAUYPK010028205.1:0-11660 GCA_963574355.1 Loris lydekkerianus | reverse complement strand
TGTTAAATAGGGAATCTTTTCCCCACTGAATGTTTTTAATTGGCTTGTCAAAAATTAAATAATGGTAAGTAGCTGGATTCATCTCTTGGTTCTCTATTCTGTTCCAGACATCTACTTCTCTGTTTTTGTGCCAATACCATGCTGTTTTGATCACTATTGATTTGTAATATAGTCTGAGGTCTGTTAGCGTGATTCCTCCTGCTTTGTTTTTATTTCTGAGTAATATCTTGGCTATTCGAGTTTTTTCCTGATTCCATATAAAATGAAGTATTGTTTTCTCAAGATCTTTAAAGCATGACAATGGAGCTTTAGTGGGGATTGCGTTGAAATTATATATTGCTTTGGGTAGTATGGACATTTTAACAATGTTGATTCTTCCGAGTCTTTTTTCCATTTGTTAACATTTTCAGCTATTTATTTTCTTAGAGTTTCATAGTCCTCTTTATAGAGATCTTTCCCGTTGTCATAAACTCCCAAATATTTCATCTTGTTTGGTACTACTGTAAATGGAATAGAGTCCTTAAATGTTTTTTCAGCTTGACTATTTTTGGTATATATAAAGGCTACCAATTTATGAATGTTGATTTTGTAACCTGAGACACTGCTGTATTCCTTGTTCACTTCTAAGAGTTTTGTACTAGAATCCCTGGTGTTTTCCAGATATACAATCATATCATCTGCGAAAAGTGCAAGTTTGATCTCTTCTGACCCTATATGGATACCCTTGATCACCTTTTCTTCCCTAATTGCGATGGCTAAAACTTCCATTACAATGTTAAAGAGCAGTGGAGACAATGGGCAGCCTTGTCTGGTTTCTGATCTCAGTGAAAATTATTTCAATTTAACTCCATTCAATATGATATTGGCCTATAGATGGCCTCTATCAGTTTAAGAATTGTCTCTTCTATACCAATTTTCTTGAGTGTTCTGATCATGAAGGGATGCTGGATATTATCAAAAGCTTTTGTGCATCAATTGATAGAATCGTATGGTTTTTGTTTTTTAATTTGTTCATGTGCTGAACTATACTTAGAAATTTACGTATATTAAGCCAGCCTTGAGACCCTGGATAAAACCAACTTGGTTATGATGCGTAATTTGTTTGATGTGTTGCTGAATTCTGTTTGTTAGGATCTTGTTGAATATTTTTGCATCTGTATTCATTAATGATATTGGTCTATAATTTTCTTTTTTTGTTGAGACTTTTCCTAGATTGGGGATCAGAGTGGTGTTTGCTTCATAGAATGTGTCAGATAGTCTTCCTTCTTTTTCTACATTTTGGAACATGTTGAGTAATATAGGTATTAGTTACTCTTTAAAGGTTGGTAAAATTCTCATGTGAAGCCCTGGTCATGGGCTTTTCTTTTTAGGGAGATTTTGTATGATTAATAGTAGTTCAGAAGTTGATATTGGCCTGTTCAATATTTCCACTTGAATCTGGCTTAGTCTTGGAAGGTGATGTGCTTCCAAATATTGGTCAATTTCCTTCAGATTTTCATATTTCTGAAAATAAAGTTTCTTGTAATAGTCATTAAATTTTTTTTGAATTTCTGAGGAGTATGTTGTTATTTCATCTTTGTCGTTTCTGATTGATGAAATTAGAGATTTTACTCTTTTTTTCCTGTTTAGGTTCACCAAAGGTTTATCTATTTTATTGACTTTTTCAAAAAAACAACTTCTTGTTTTATTAATCTGTTGTATAATTCTTTTGTTTTCAATTTCATTTAGTTCTGCTCTAATTTCGGTTATTTCTTTTATTCCACTGGGATTGTCATTGGAATGTTCTTCCTTTTCCAGTTGCTTGAGATATCCCATCAAGTTAACTTCCTCTCTTTTTGTTCTCTTGAGGAAGGCTTGCAGTGCTATAAATCTCCATTTTGGGAATGCCTTTGTGGTATCACAGAGTTTCTGATAATTCATTCCTTTATTGTCATTTTGTTCCAAAAACTTGGCAATTTCCTTCTTAATTTCCTCTCTGATCCAGCTATCATTCAGCATAAGGTCATTTGACTTCCATGTTTTTGTATGAGTATGCAGGTTACTGTTGTTACTAAGTTCAACTTGTATTCAATGGTAGTCCAAGAGTATGCAAGGAATAATTTCTATTCCTTTAAATTTACCTAGGTTAAACTTGTGATCTATGATGTGATCAATATTGGAGTGTGTTCCGTGGACTGATGAGAAGTATGTGTATTCAGTTTTTTGGGGATGTAATGTTCTGTAGGTGCTGCTAAATCCAAATGTTGAATGGTTAGGTTTAAATGTAAATTTTTTTTGTTCAGCTTCCTATTTGAGGATCTATCAAAAACTGCCAAAGAGTGTTGAAATCTCTGTCTATTACGGAGCTGGAGAAAATCAAGTTGCTCATGTCTGTTAGAGTTTCTCTTGTGAATTGTGGCGCATTTCAGTTGCGTGCATAGATATTAATAATTGAAATCTCATCATATTGAGTATTACCCTTAAGAAATATGAAGTAATCATTCTTATCCTTCCTTACTTTTGTTAATTTAAACTCCATTGTGTCTGCAAATAGAATAGCAATGCTTGCTTTTTTTCTGGCTACTGTTTGCCTGAAATATGGGCGACCACCCTTTCACCCTGAGTCTATATTTAACTTTTATGGTGATATGTTACTCTTGTCTGCAGCAAATATCTGGCCTAAGTTTTTGTATCCAATCAGCTAACCCGTGCCTCTTTAGAGGACAGTGTAAACCATTCACATTAATGGAGAATATTGATAAGTCTAGTAAAATTTGGGGTATTGAGTTTTTCTAAAGTCCAGTGGACATTTTTAATCCTTTTCCCACTGTGGAAGTTGGAGTTTGATCAAAATTTTCTGAGTGAGTTTACTTTTGTGGTAGAGGATTGGGCTGGTAATTATAAATGATAAGTCTGAGAATATCTTGAAGAGCTGGTTTGGTTATGGCAAATTTCTTCAGCATATGAATGTCATTAACTTATTTAATTTCTCCATCATAAATGAAGCTCAGTTTAGCTGGATACAGAATATGGGGTTGAAAGTTATTTTGTTTTAGGAAATTAAAAGTTGATGACCATTCTCTTCTGGCTTCAAAAGTTTTAGCAGAGAGATCTGCAATTATTCTAATATCTTCCCTTTGTAGGTAATGAATTTCTTACATCTGGTTGCTTTCAGAATTTTCTTTTTCATACTAAGTTTAGTGAAGTTAATTATGATATGCCTGGGGAATGTCTTATTTGGATCGAGTCATGCTGGGATTCTGAAACTCTCTGCTATCTTAATTTCAGAATCTCTTGGCATGTATGGAAAATTCTCTTTCATAATATTATGAAGAATGGCCTCTGTGCCTTGTGAGTCCACTTGAAAACTTTCAGGGATTCCAATGAGGTGGATATTAGCCTTATTTGAATTATCCCAGAGCTCTATGAGAGCTCTCCATTTCTCTTCCTCTTTGAGAGTTTGGGAGCATTCAAAAGTTTTGTCTTCAATGTCACAAATACTTTCTTCTGCTTGCTCCACTCTGTTACTGAGGGATTCTATTGTATTTATCAGATCTTTGAGGGCTGCAAATTCTTGCTTCATTGCATCAAAATCTATGGTGGTTTTGTCTTTAAATTCATTAAATTCTTGAGACAACTTTTGAATTTCTCCTCGAATTTCTAGTTTCAACTTTTGAATAACTCTTCAACTTTCTACTTCCAAATTTTTCTCCATTCTATTAATCTTGTTTGCAATCCAAATTCTGAATTTGATTTCTGACATCTTGGCCAGCTGTTTATGATTGGGATATTCAATTCCATCTGCCATCTTTCCTTGGGGGGGGGGGGGTTGATATATTCTGGTTATTTATGTTACCAGAGTTTTTCTGCTGATTCCAACCCATGATAATTTTACACCATTTGATTTTCCCCTGGAGCTTTGTTGAGGACGCATACAGTGCTACGGCCTGAGAAACTGGGGACCGATTTGGTGTGGTGGGACTAAGTGGTTCTGTCTTTTTTTCAGCTGGTCTCTTTTTGACCCTAGTGAAATAGTTACTCTGGGTTGAAGTCTCAGCTGTGGAGAAATACCAGCAATTAAGTTACTCTGCCCTCCCCCCAGGCAACAATTGGAAAAGGAAAATCAAACCTTATTACAACCACACACCCAGGGCACCACCTGAATAGTCCTCAGGTCATTGGCTCAGTTCAAATTTCCAAATCAATTGTCTCAGTCAGCACCTGTCTCATGTGTGAGAGTTTCAAAGGTCTCTGGGAACTGGATTGCAGGTGTCTGGTGACAACTGAAATATGACTTGCTCTGTGGAGTCAGAAGGACCCACCCAGCATTAAGAGTAGTCTGAGAAGTTAGATGGCTCCTTTTCCACCTTGCACCTCTGTCACACCCAGTCAGTGATAGCACTGCAGGGCCGTTACTCAGTTGCCTCCCGTGAGCAGATACTCCAGGGGTTTGCACCTGCCTAAATCACAAGAAAATCTGTATCTGCTCAGCCAGGCCACTGCTCTCTGCCTCTATCCAGCAAGGGGTGGTGAGGCCTGACAACCTCGGGTGCTTAATGAAGGCTGGGGGGTGTTCGCTCAGTTCCATCCCTGCCCCTGATTGATGTTACTGACAGAACAGAACAACTTGGTGGGAATTTGTTTCTGTCCCTACTAAATTCATCTGAAAAAAGAAACTGTTTTGAGTTCCCAGAACCTGTGCCTCAGGCCCTGTCTTTACCCATGCAGGTTTGTATTCGTAGCACAATCAGCTCTAGCCTCCTGCCTTCCTTTGTCTATGGGCTGATGATCCCCTGAGGGCTGAGTGTGTCTTAGGCTCAGTAACAAGGACCTCTGGGTCAGCTATGCCTTGGTTATTTCCCTGCTCTGGGTGTGCATTTTCCAATCCCTGTGCTCCACCCAGGTTGGTACCGCCACATGCAAACCGTTTACTCATGGGGCCTGTGTTTCAGTCCCAGATCTTTTCCGTGGTGGTTGTCATCTGAGAAGATGCCTGGCCTCCTCTGGTTGCCCAGGGAGACAGGGGATGTGGCTCCAGAATATCCTGGGGTGGGTCCTATTGTTGCCAAAAATAGCTGTTGCTCTGTGCCTCAGGGCACTTCTGCTCCTGTGTGGTTCCCAGCAGACTGTCATATCCTCACCACCGTGATTCCTCACAGAATCAGCACTGGCCAGCTTCAGTCCAGGCCCTGTCCACAATCCTGGAGAAATCACCCAAGAATCTGGAATCCTGGGGAACAGGCCTCCAAACCTCAGAGTGAGAGTGGAGGGGAGTGATGGGAACTCAGAATTGCAGGTCCAAACACTAAACTCAATGAGAACAAATGAGCAAACAAATAGATAAAAAGGCTACCAGACACACAAGCCCACAGATGCACAAACAATCAGAAACACATAGACATACAGACAAAAACAACAACAACAACAATACAACTACAATAAAGATAATGATAATCATAAAATAATTGAGAAAAAAAGGTAAAAGACATACAAACAAAATGAACAAATGAACAAAAAAACCTCTAGAAATCTGATGTTAGCACAGAGAAACCATAAGAGAGGATAAAGAGGAAGAGAGAAGGGGAAAAAAAGTGGTGTTCATAAAAAAGTTGAAAAAGAAGAAAGAAAAAATTAAAAATAGAAAGAATAAAGATAAAAATATATTAAAAAATAATAGAAATTAATGATAGTTCCTCCAAGAAAATGATGAGAAAAAAAGGCACCAACCACAAAAATACTATTCTTGTATATATGTAGAAATATACATCTATATGTAGAAATATATATTCTTGTATATATGTAGAAATATACATCCCTATGTGTGACATAGGGATCAACTTTTGTAGGAATATATTTATAATGCAACATACTTTCGGGACACCAGGTGGTGCTGAGTAGTTCCCAGGCTTATACCTGATTCACAGTTTATACTGTTACCACAGTAACCACTCTATCTGGCTGATCGTCATTTTGAAGTTTCTGTAAAAGTTTTTTTATCTAATTGTTGTGCAACCTCAGCTGCTCTGTTCTAGACAGCACTCCTATCCAACCTCCCAACTCAGTGCAGGAGTCCACGATTCATAAATCTTTCCACTCTGCTCCCGCCTTCTCCTGCAAACTGGCAACTGCAATCGGCTGTGGGGGAGGATGCTGGCTGCTGGTGGGTCTTCCTGCCGCT
Organism: Loris lydekkerianus; assembly: GCA_963574355.1. Taxonomy (NCBI): domain Eukaryota; kingdom Metazoa; phylum Chordata; class Mammalia; order Primates; family Lorisidae; genus Loris; species Loris lydekkerianus. The sequence goes on along the minus strand of CAUYPK010028205.1, from coordinate 5,503 downwards.
GCAGCTGCAGCCCACAGAAACCTTATACTCAGTTTTTGTGGCTCAGAGTCTCACTTTTGAATCTGGAGTTTTGAGTACAGCCACCCGCCAGTTTGCTGCACAGCCAGAACTGCCAGCCCACACCAATATTCCCCACCAGGAATGGTCTGGTCTATTTAATCACTCCTGTTGTTCCAGGGGAAGGTGCCTGCCATTTCGGACAATTCAAAATGTCTGTTTCCCAGACAGGATCCCTTCCTTTCAATTTTCCATCAGGTTGTTTTGTTCCTTGTGATTCTGAGTGGCTCCCCTTTTGGGTGCTAAAGTCTGCTCAAGAATAAATTTTTGTCAGTTGGGTTTTGCTAGGAATTGCAAGCTGCTGTCCTCTGTGAGGAAGGGGCCTGCCGGCCAGCATGACCAAACAAGGAAAATCTCCACAACAAAGTCTGTGGATGTAAATTGCACCTCATATACAACAATCCACCAATCCACTGCACATCTCCAGCTGTCAGTACACACCAATAATCCATGTGGGGAAAAGGACTAGACCCCCCTTCCTCTCACCTGATGACTTGGGAGAGGTGGCCTACACGTCCGTCCTGTCTGCCATCATGCTCCGTCTCTGCAAATGCTACTTTAACCAAGTTATCAATATTAATATCACCAGTAATAAAGCATATTGACATAATATCATGAGAATGGAACTTAATTTTTATAGATTTTTTTTCAAAACATATAACTCCAGCCTAATTATGAAAAAGATTAAAAACAAAAAACAAACAAACAAAAAAAACAAATTGATGAACATTCTATTAAGTACCTGACCAGTACTCCTCAAAGTATCAATGTCACAATAACAAGGAAAGATTGAGAAACTTACATAGAACAGAAGATACCAATGAAATATACTGTTTAAACACAGTGTAATATCCTGAATTTGTTACTGAAAGCAGAAAAACCTTAGTAAAATACAATTAAATTCTGGATTTTAGTTAATAATAAGATAGGTTTCTTAGTTTAGTTTAGTTTTTGTTGTTGCTGTTGTTGTTGTTGTTGCAGTTGTCATTGTTGGTTAGCTGCCCAGGCCGGGTTTGAACCTGCCAGCCTCAGTGTATATGGCTGGCACCATAACCACTGTGCTATGAGCACCAAACTAGTCTCTTTTGTTTTGACAAAAGTAATGTGGTGATGTGTGGTGTAAAGGAAGCTAGATAGGAAATCTCTATATTATTTTTGCAACATTTCTGTAGATCTAAAATTATTCTAGGCTCAGTGTTCATAGCTCAGTGAGTAGGGCACTGGCCACATACACCAAAGCTGTCAGGTTCCAGCCCATCCCAGGCCTACTACACAACAGTGACAGTTGCAACCAAAAACTAGCTGGGCATTGTGATGAGTGCCTGTAGTCCCAGCTACTCAGGAGACTGAGACAAGAGAATCTCCTGGGCCCAAGATTTTGATGTTGCTGTGAACTGTGACAGCATAGCACTCTACTGAGGGAAACATAGGCAGACTCTGTCTCAAAAAAAAATATTCTAAAAGGTTTGTTGTGTAAGAGTTGGAAATAAGTCATACAGTCTTTATTTTAAAACTTAAATGAGAGGAGATAAGATGGCAGACTGAAGCCAGCTTTCCAGAGGCTCCCATCCAGAAGGAGAGTTAAGAGATGAAAATTTAGCTACTAATCTGGTGGATTTGAGCTGCACCAATAGAGAAGGTTGAAGAATGCACATCAACTCCACTGAGGTGAGCTGCGACCACAACGATGCAAACAAAAGGTACAAAATTCATCACCAAGTGGACGTGAGTCCCCCCTCCCCCATGATACTGTCTCAAGAGCCCCACAAACAAAAAAACGAGCAGAAATCAAATCCTTCCCACTACACTCCATGGGAGAGACCTTCTAAAAACTGGACCTACCTCCCCTACTAGGGTGCCATGGCTTTCTCCTGCCAGGCATAAAACTGTATAAAACTGTAAATATCCTTTGTCTGTAACCCTTAACTCCCAGCACTCCCCAGCATTCCCCTCCACTCACACTGAGGTCTGGAGGCCAGTCCCCCAGGATTTCGAATTCTTGGGTGATTTCTCGAGGGGTGTGGACAGTGCCCGAGCTGCAGCTGGTCAGTGCTGACTCTGGGGTATGGGAGCGAGGAGAGGACAGTCGGCTGAGGGGGAGCCATGCCAGGGTGGCACTTCCTTGAGGCATGGTGCAGCAGCCTTCCTTGCGCAGCAATACGGCCAGGCATAAAACTGTGAAACTGTGTATCTTGCCTCCTTGCAACGCTGAGCTCCCAGCACTTCCTTCCACTCACAATCTGTGGTCTGGGGGCCCATCCCTCAGGAGTCTGAATTCTTTGGTGATTTATCGTGAGGTGTGGACAGTGCCTGAGCTGCATTGACTCTGGAACATGGGAGCGAGGAATGGTCAGCTCAGAGGGAACCGCTCCAGAGCAGCGGTTCCCTGGGACGTGCAGTGGCAGCCGTCTTCTGGAAGTTGTGCAGCCAGGCATAAAACTTTTTGGAACTGTGTGTGCTTGCTACCTGCAGCTCTGGGCTCCCAGCACTCTCCTCTGCCCTCACTCTGATATCTGGAGTCCTGTCTCCCAGGAGTCCAGAATCTTGGGTGCTTTCTTGTAAGGTGTGGACAGTGCCTGAGCTGTGCTGACTCTGGAGCATGGGAGCGAGAAGAGGATGGTCGGCTTGGGTGGAACTGCTCCTGAGTGGCGGTTCCCTGGGACACGCAGCAGAGGCTGTCTTCTGGAAGTGGTGCAGCCAGGCATAAAACTGTGTGGAACTGTGTGTGCTCACTACCTGAAGCTCTGGGCTCCCAGCAATCTACTCCTCCTTCACTTTGAGATCTGGAGGCCTGTCCCCCAGGAGTCCGGATTTTTGGGTGATCTCTCGAGGGGTGTGGACAGTGCATAAACTGTGGCTTGTCAGTGCTGACTCTGGGGCACGGGAGTGAGGAGAGAAGGGTCACCTGGGAGGAAGCCACACCACAGTGGCAGTTCCCGGAGGCGGATCAACAGCCGATTTTTTTTTAACAGCAAAAGGGCTCAGTCCTGGATATTCTGAAGCCACACCCCCTGTCTCCCTGGGCAACCAGAGGAGGCCACCCATGAGTAAAGGATTTGCCTGAGGCGACTCACAAACCCTGGAAGCTTCCAGAGTGGGGCCGACTCAGAGAGGTAACTGAATGCAAACCTCAAACAGCAAAGACAGGACACTGGAACTCAGAACAGCTTCTCTTCTGGAGGTGAAGTTAGCAGGAACAGAGACAGAATTCTGCAAAGTTGTTCTGTTCTGTTATGTTCTCTTCTATCAGTAGCATCAATCAGGGGCAATGCTGGGCCTGAATGAACACCCCCCAAACTTCATCAGGTGCCCAAAGATGTCAAGCCTCATTTCTTCCTGCTAGATAGTGGCAGAGTGCAGAGGCCTGGCAGATTTCCTTGCAATTCAGACAGGTGCAAACCTCTGGAGTATCAGTTCACTACTGGCAACTGGGTCAGTCATCTGCAGGGATATCAGTGACTGGGTCCAACAGAGGGGCAAGGTGGGGAAGAAGGCATCAACCTTCCAAGACTGATCTATTTGCTGGGTGGCTCCTATTGACTACACGCAGTATTTGAGCAAGCCATATCAGAGTATTCAGAAGACTCCAGTGATCCAGTTCCCAGAGACCTCTTCAACTCTCCCACTCCAGAAAGGTGCAGACTGAGACAATTGACTTGGACATTTTGAACTGAACCAATAGACTGAGGACTTTTCAGGTGGTGCCCTGGGTGTGCTATTGTAGAAAGGTTTGATTTTCCTTTTCCAATGGTTGTCAGTGGGGTCGGGGTGACTTAATTGCTGGTTTTTCTCCACAGCTGAGAATTCAAACCAGGGTAAATGTTTCACTAGGGTTGAACAGAAACCAGCTGAAAACAAGACAGAACCACTTAGCCCCATCACACCAGACAGGGCCTCAGTTTCTCAGGCCGCAACACTGTATGGTCCCACAACAAAGCCTCAGGGGAAAAATCAAAGGGAATAAAACAAACATGGGGCAGAATTAGCAGAAAAACTCTAGTAACATGAATAACCAGAATAGATCAATCCCCTCCAAGGAAAGATATGCAGATGTAATTGAAGATCCCATTCACAAACAACTGGCTGAGATGTCAGAAATCGAATTCATAATTTGGATTGTAGAAAAGATTAATAAAATGGAATTAGAAATTTGAGGATAAATTCAAAAGTTGTCTCAAGAATTTAACTAATTTAAAGACAAAACCACCAAGGACTTAGACACACGGAAACAAGTATTTGCAGCCCTCAAAGATATGAAAAATACAGTAGAATCCCTCAGCAACAGAATGGAGCAAGCAGAAGAAAAGATTTTTGACACTGACGATAAAGCCTTTGAATGCTCCCAAACTCTCAAAGAGAAAGAGAAACGGAGAGCAAACACGGATCATTCTCTCAGAGAGCTCTGGGATAATTTGAAGAAGGCCAATATTCGAATAATTGGAATTCCTGAAACTGATAAAGTCGCCTCACTGGGCACTGAGGGCCTTCAGCATGAAATTATGAAAGAGAATTTTCCAGACATGCCTAGAGATTGAAATTCAGATAGCAGACAGCTTCAAAACCCCAGCATGACTCAATCCCAATAAGACATTCCCCAGGCATATCATAACTAATTCACTAAAGTTAATATGAAGAAGAAAATTCTCAAAGCTGCAAGGTGAAAGAAAGCCATTATGTACAAAGGGAAGAATATTGAAATGACTGCAGATCTCTCTGCTGAAACTTTACAAGCCAGAAGAGGGTGGTCATCGACTTTTAATCTCCTAAAGCAAAATAACTTTCAACCCCAGATCCTGTATCCAGCTAAACTGAGTTTCATTTATGATGGATAAATTAAATACTTTAATGATACTCATATGTTGAAGAAATTTGCCATAACCAAACCAGCTCTTCAGGATATTCTCAGACCTATCCTCCATAATGACCAACCCAATCCTATACCACAAACGTAAACTCACTCAGAAACTTTTGATCAAGCTTCAACTTACACACTGGAAACGGGATTAAAAATGTCCACTGGACTTGTGAAAAACTTGATACCCCGAATTTCACCAGACTTATCAATATTCTCCATTAATGTGAATGGCTTAAACTGTCCTCTAAAGAGGCATAGGTTAGCTGACTGGATACAAAAACTCAGGCCAGATATTTTGTGCATACAAGAGTCACATCTTAACTTAAAAGACAAATACAGACTCAGGATGAAAGGATGGTCATCCATATTTCAGGCAAATTGTAATCAGAAAAAAGCAGGTGTTGCAATTTGATTTGTAGATACAATAGGCTTTAAAACAACAAAAGTAATGAAGGACAAGAATGGTCACTTCATATTTGTTAAGGGTAATACTCAATATGATGAGATTTCAATTATTAATATCTATGCACCCAACCAGAATGCACCTCAATTTATAAGAGAAACTCTAACTGACATGAGCAACTTGATTTC
>CAUYPK010028204.1:0-21107 GCA_963574355.1 Loris lydekkerianus | reverse complement strand
AAGACTATGGGGAAAGGGCCAAGGAAGGGGAAGGGAGGGGGGAGGTTTTGGTAGAGGGAGGGTAATGGGTGGGGCCACATCTATGGTGCATCTTAGAATGGGTACAGGCGATTGCACTAATGTACACAGCTATGATTTAACAATAAAAAAAATTTAAAAAAATAAAAAAATAAAAAAAATAGAAGACAACAATGGAAAATTATATTTAAACTGGAAAAATGAAGAAAGAAAAAAAGAAAAAGAGAAATCTACAGGGAAAATGTTGAAATAAAAGCAACACCAAAAACTATGCCGTATATATGTTTTGCTGAATATTGTCTGGGTAACAGGTGATCTTCTGGTGTATCAGATTTTATTCCCATAGTTTCTACTGTTAACATTTAATTATATTCTCTTTATGTCTCTGTAAATACATCTCCATAATAGTTTTTTTTTTTTTTTTTTTTTTAATTTTAGAGACAGGGTGTCTCTGTCACCTTGACTGGAGTATAGTGCTGCAATCAATCACAGCTCACTATAATCTTGAACTTCTGGGCTCAAGTGATCTTACCAGCTCAGTCTCCTGAGTAGCTAAGAGTATATGTATGCACCATCATGCCTAACTAATTTTTAAAACTTTTTGTAAAGATAGAATGGAGGCTGGTCCTGAACTCCTGGCATCAAATAATCTTCCTACTAGCCTCCCATAGTGCTGGGATTAAAGGCATGAGCCACTATGCCTGGCCATCAAATATTTAATTTTAAAATTTATTTTAAACTTCTAAGTTTGTTGCTTTCAAGATTTCTATGGATAATCTAGGCTCTTTCCACTTCTAAATAAATTTTAGAATCAGTTTATCAATTTCTACTAAAAAAAGTCTGCAAAATTATGATTGAAATTACTTTGAATTTATAGATTGATTTAGAAAAAATTTACATACCAATAATATTGTATCATTCAATCTATGAACATGGTGAATGTCTGTCTGTATTTATTTAGGTTACCTTTCAATTATCTCAAGATGCTTTCTGGTTTTCAGTATAGAGGTCTTACATGACTTTTGTTAAGTTTAAATGTAAGGATCTTTCTTTTTTCTTTAGTATGGTTAATTAAATTGTTTTAAATTTTACTTTCCAATTATTTGCTCTTGTATGTATGTATGTATGTATGTATGTATGTATGTATATATATGTGTGTGTGTGTATATATATTTACATATATTTACATATATTTATATATTTATTATATTTTTTTTTTGGGCCCTTTGCTCTGAGCATATATCTGTATCTGTATATGGGTGTGCGTAGAGCAAGGGGCCTGAAAAATGGCTCTCCTGTTTATAACACACCCAACAGGAATTTGGGTTCATTGGGATGAGGGGCACAAACCTTGTGGCCTCCCTACAAACAAATTCCCTACATGTGAAGAAGAAGAAAAAAATTATGAAAGATATGTGGTGGCTATATGGCTGATCACTGTATAATTCTTTCAATTGTACTGTATATTTGAAAAATTGCCTAATAAAATATTGGTAAATTAAAAAATTTATATATATGCTTTGACTTTGTTAAATTCACTTAGTCTTAGTAATAATTTTATAGATTACCATAGGATGCTGTGTAAACAAGTATGTCATTTGTAATACAGATACTTTTTATTTTTTCCCTTTTAGTCTATTTCTTTTAATTTATTTTGCCTTGCACCACTGCACTGGTGACAGCCTCCAATACACTGGTGAATAGTGTTCTAAGAAGAGGCAAATATGTATATGTTAAATCAGGGTTCCCCAGAAAGCAAGCTAGAAAATTATTCCTCTTTCTGTAGTTTTCTAAAAGGTTGTATAACATGTATGTCATTTCTTTCTCAAATCTTTCCTTCCATCTTTCTTTCTTTCTTTCTTTTTTTCTTTCTTTCTTTCTTTCTTTCTTTCTTTCTTTCTTTCTTTCTTTCTTTCTTTCTTTCTTTCTTTTGACACAGTCTTACTTTGTTTCTCTTGGTAGGGTGCTGTGGTATCATAGTTCACAGCAATCTCAAACTCTTAGACTCAAGTAATCCTCTTGCCTAAGCCTCCCAAGTAGCTGGGATTACAAGTGCTTGCCACAACACCCAGCTATTTTTTTTAAAGAGATGGGGATCTGGTTTTGGCTCAGGCTGGCCTCAAACTCCTGAACTCAGGCAGCTCACCTGCCTCTGCCTCCCAGAGTGCTAGGATTATAGGTGTGAGCCACCATGCCAGGCCCTTACTCAAACATTTCATACAATTTATAAGTAAAACCATCTGAACCTGGAATTTTCTTTATGGGAAAGTGTTTGTTTTTAGGATAGGGTCTCACTCTGTTGCCCAGGCTAGAGTGCAGTGGTATGATCATAGCTCATTGTAGCCATGGACTCCTGGTGCAAACAATCTTCCCACCTCAGCCTCCTGAGTAGTAGGATTACAAGCATGCACCACAATGCCTAGCTAATTAAAAAAAAAAAACAACTTTTTTTTAGATATGAGGTCTCACTATGTTGCCTACTCTGATCTACAACTTGTGTACTCAAATGCCTTTCTTACCTTAGCCTCATAAAGAGCTGGGGTTATAGGCAAGAGCCATTGTACCTGGCTAAGAGAAAGTTTTTGATAACAAATTCAACTTCTTTAACAAACATAGAATAATCAACATTTTCTGTTTCCTCTTTTAACAGCTGAAATTGACACCCCAAGTGATCTACTGCAGAGCCAAGATGTTGCAGAAGATGAAGTCCCTGACATGGGGATAACTGAAGAAGTTGACCCATGAAGGAACTGATCTTGTGCAATGTTGTGGTGAGCCAGTCACCCCTGAAAAGCTTTTCACAGTTATGATAGCTATTGTTTCTTGTTATTCTTCTGCAGAGTCAAGCAACTCCTCCAAATAAAATCATTTGTTTACAAATTGGCACTAAGAAATAAAAAGGGAGGAGATGTGGGGTACAGACTGTGAGGTGCAGAACCCCTACAGCCCAGGAGGTGTGTTCAATGAATGACCTCCAAATGCTTCTCCTTCCTTCCTAAAACAACAATAGTCCTTTCTCCTTGCTCCCTCTGCCAGAAGTCAAATAGCTTCTGTATACTTTCCTATCTTTTGCCTAAAAGCACATAGCCTTCTCTCCCTAAAGTTAATGTCTATCCCATATACTAAGAGTCACATCATTAAGAATGTTGTTTATGATAAAACTCCTTTTACTTATCCAGTTACTTCCCCTCAGCCTTGTAAGATGAAACCATTCCCACTGGCTTTCCTTACTGATTTGCAACATTGTTAATATAAGCAACCTTGTTCAGGTACTATATCAACAAAGCTGTTTACAGGATTGGGTGCTGGCTGCAGTTCTCAGCTGCACCAGACCTCCTGATCCCATCTCTTTGTCTTTCATGTAATCTTTGTCTCCTGTGTGACTTATTTTCTCAACTCCCCACCATTCCCACTCTGGTTCATTTACTCTACACACTGGCTTATGAAAAGAATCATTTTTTCTTTAAGAGACAGAGTCTCTTAACATTTTGTTTCACCTTTATTGCTCTTAAAACAGATATTCTGGGCTCAACGCCTATAGCTCAGTGGCTGCGGTGCCAGACCTCCTGATTCCATCTCTTTGTCTTTTGTGTAATCTCACACTGTCACCCAAGCTAGAGCGGTGCAATTATAGTTCACTTTAGCCTTGAACTCCTGGCCTCAAGCAATCCTCCTTCCTTGGCCTCTCAAAATGCTGGGATTACAGGCATGAGCCACATCTCACCTGGATGATAAATTGTATTTTTAAAGTAATCTTATTATTTCATCTAAGTTGTCAAGTTTAGGATAAATTTGTTTATAACATTTTATTATTATCCTTTTAATACCTCTGTTTCTAGTATTGGTAATTTGCTTTTTCTTTCTTTTCATTAGTTTGGCCGTAGCTTTATCCATTTTCCGTTTAGTTAATTTTCCCTATTGCTTGTTTTATTTCAATGATTTCTGCTTTTATCTCAACTATTTTCTTACTTCTAAATTTTTCCTAGCTTTTAAGGTTGGAATTGTTGATATTTAGATCTTTATTCCTTCCTAATATAAACATTTAAAGCTATAGACTTTCCTCTAGGCATTGTTTTAGCTGTGTCTCAGCAACATTGTTTAATTTCTAAATTTTTGGTTTTAAATAAATTTAGGGGTACACATGATTTTTGGTTAAATGGATGAATAGTATAGTGGTGAACTCAGGGCTTTTAGTGTACTCATCACTCAAAACAAATTATGTACATTGTGTTCATGGGTAATTTTTTATCTTTCACTTTCCCCTCTTTTGAGTTGTTGTTTATTATACGGTCCTGTATTCTTCTTTGTAACCACAGCTTAGTTTTTACTTATAAGTGAGAACATGTGGTATTTGGTTGTCCATTAATTTCTAAATAATTTTATTTTTAAAAGGTTTTGCATTGTTGATTTTTAATTTAATTTTATTGGAATTAGAGAATGAATTGTTTATGTTTTTAATTCTTTTAAATTTATTGGGACTTCTTTTACGGCACTACACATGTTCTATCTTGATGAAGGTATCGTGTACTTATAAACAATACATTTTCTGTAGTTTGGGAGTTTAGTGTTTTTTAAATATCAATTAGGTCAAAATGGAAGAAAGCGTTAGGGAGATCTTTTGTGTCTTTACTGATTATTTTTGCCTAGTTATTCTATTGATTGCTAAGATTAGATTGTTAAATTCTTCTTTAATGTTTAATCATTTAAACTATGATTGTAGAATTGTATGCTTCTCCCTTTAATTCTGTCATTTTTGGCTTCATGTATTTTGAAATTCTATTTGGCACATAGACATTTATGATTTTGTCATTCTGATGAATTAACCTTTTTAACATTATAGAATATTACTTTTTACCCCTAATAATACTCTGTCAAAGTCTACTTAATCTGGCATTGATAAAGCTACTATAGACTTCTATATTTACTATTGCATGATATATCTTTTTTCATTCAAATACTTTATATCTGTCTGTATTTTTACATTTAAGGTGCTTTTCTTGTAGATAGTGTATAGTTGAGAATTGTATTTTTATCCATTCTGACAATCTCTGCCTTTTAATTGGCATGTTTAGGCCAGTACTGACCAACAGAACATTCTACACTCATAGAAATGTTCTATATTTGTGCTATACAATATTGCCATTAGCCACATGAAACAACTGAACAATAGCAATTGAGCTAGTGTGACTGAGGAACTGAAGTTTTAATGTTAACTTAATTTCTGTTACTTTAAAGTTAATTTAGATAGCCATATGTGGGTAATAGCTACCCTTTTTGATAGTGCAGGTTGAGACCATTAACATTTAATATAATTTTTATTATGGTTGGACTTAGGTCTATTTGTCCCCTCCCCTCTCCTATCTTTCTCTTTCCTTCCCATGATAGCTCCTTGTTCTGTCACACAGGCTGCAGTGCAGTAGCCTCATCATAACTTACTGCAGCCTCAAATTTCTGGGTTTAAGTGGTCCTTCCACTTTAGTCTCCTGAATAGTTGGGACTATAGGTGTGCATCACTACACTTGGTTAATTTTTCTTTCTTTCTCTCTTTCTTTCTTTCTTTTTTTTTTTTTTATTAAATCATAGCTGCGTACATTGGTATGATCATGGGGCATCATATACTAGCTTCATAAACCATTTGACACATTTTCATCCCAATATTCAACATAGCCTTCCTGGCATTTTCCCAGTCACCGTGGCATGACATTTACATTTCACATTTGCTGAGTTTCACCCTTGCACTTGTGAGATGCCCCGTAGGTGTGATTCCACCAATACCCCTCCCTCAACCCCCCTCCCCCCTCCCTCTTCTCCCTTTCCCCCTTTCCCCTATTCTTAGGAGTGTCAGCCACTGGGTGCATAATCCAAATCCCAACCCCCACCCTCTTCCTCTCTGCTCCTTAACTACAGAGCAAGCAAAGGAGGATACAGGGAAGAAACAGGGCCAGGGAGAGCAGAGGAGGGAGGGAATGCTGGCTCATCTGGGGAGCTGTTGCAAGCTGGGGACAGTTGGCAGTTCTGGGACATTGAAAGTGTCAGGAGCAGGACTGAGCTTGGCCTGGGGGTGCACCCAATGGGATATGGGTTGCAGACCAATGTGGAAACTGATATCAAATGGTTACAATGTCTCAGTGAATAAGGAGCAAAAGTGATCTGCCTTAAAAGATTGGGGGTGCAAGTGACTAAAAAACAACACAAATTAATGTCAAGAGTATACTAGGAAGTGGGGAAAGGGTAGAAGGAGGCAATTTGCAGAAGGGGACAGTCAAATGGCGAACAAGCATATGCACAGTTACGCGAACATTAATAATCACAGAAGTGCAAACAAAAATGAATCACTTGAGGTTGGCCAAAATTAGAAACTTACATAATACATAGCATTGGCAAGGATATTGAGAAATAAGAATCCTTGGGCTTTGCTACTGGAGGTGCTGACAGGTACAGCCATTCTGAAAGATGATTTGGCAGAACTTCATGGAATTAAAACTGAGGAAACTCTATGACCAGCAACTGTTCTCTTTATACACTTACCAAAGAGAAATTCTGTGAAAGGTTCAAGAAAATGCATCCCTGAGGATATCATCATGGTGTTGCCTGTGGTGGGCAGCAGCTGGAAGCAGCAGGTGTCCATCACCAGGTGACCATGTGAGGATAGCGTGACAGCTTCACACAACGATCCACTTTGCAGCCCTCAGGGACAAGGACTGGAGGTGCTGAGTGGAAAACCTAAGAACCAGAACAATGCTGTTTAAAATTCAAGACACATGCAGACATACTAAATGCCCCAATGTATTTTGCAAGCACACTGTATTTGTTTAGAAATTGCATCAATGGCTGTAACAGAAGCATTCAAACTAGTTATGGATTAGAGTGAAGTGGTCTTTTTTCTCTATAAGAATTCAGGTAGGCCATCCAGGGGCATATGGTGGCTCAGAGTCATCAGGGACACCAGCTGCCCCTGTCACTGTCCTTTGCTGCTCTTGACTCCTGGCTTGTATCATGGCTGCGGGATCTTTTGCCACCACGGTCACAACACAGCCAGTGGGAAGGGGGAGAAAGAAAGGCAAGGACACACTTCTGCCCTGTAAAGGTGCAATCTAGAAGTCGCGCACGCCACTTTGTTCGTATTCCACTGGCCAAAACTAAGTCATGTAGTCATACTCAATACCTAGCTGTAAATTCTATTACTACATACAGGTGAGGACAAGGCGCAGGGCCTACCACAAACACGTGCATCTTCAAGGAAGACATCGCAAATACGCTGGGGTGGGAGCATGATAAGCAAGGAAGGACAGTGGGTATCAGAAGGAAAGATTACACTCAGACAAAACAAGGAAGAGTTCCTGGTGACTGTACCCTGATAGTACATCGTACATGGAGACGGGTTATTAAGACGCTTCTCTGTATCTAAAGTTCATTAAAAACAAGAAAAGGAGGAAGAGAAAAGGAGGGAAAAACAAGAAAGAAAGGAGGACTGAGAGATGGCAGAATGTGGGTTCTTAGGAGAGCAGTGTGGGGAGTGATAATCCAGGCAGGTGAGTGTCTAGGTGTTCCTCAACTGGAGGGCGATTTTCTCAAGAATCTCATGCAACCACCAAAGAGAGGTAGACTTGGCCTCTGATGCCGTAGGTCAGCATGGCTGCTGTTTTCCCCTCTGGTTCCTGAGAAATTCCAATTGTTCAAATACACAAATTACAAGGAAGATAAGGGACAAGATTTTCCAAGGCTAAGCATCCTGCAGGGTGGGGAGCTATCCAAATCCTCTTCTAAAAATGCTGAGAAAAATCCAGGGATGGGTAGTGGAACAAGGCAACACCTGTTAATATTTGACAAAGATTGGACTAGGTCTTTTTTCTATATGATTTTAGAATTATAAAAAATATATTATTTATAATATTATTTATATTGTTTAGATGGGACTAGATCTTTTTCTATATTATTCTATATTACTTTTTAGTTGGTTATTTGGATAATGTGGAAGTTTATATATTTCTAGCCAATAAATATGTGTTTGCTTATGTGGAAGGGGGAAGACAGAGAGAAAATTGACACTGCTCTATAAACTTCATTTACATATACAATTCTCATTTTTAATTTTATTCATCCTTGTGGACCTCCAGGTCAGTCATTTTGCCCATTATTCAAACAATTGATTTTGGGAAATATGACAACATATCCCACAGACAGCCTCAGGGGTTGGGTGGGTGGGGGGGACACGTAACATTAAGTGGCATGACGGGACAGCCGACTGGGTGACATCCACATCGGTGGTTATAACACCAGCAAAGAAGACGGCTAAGAATCTTTGAAGCTGTAGAGGGAAAAAACAGTTAATGGAACAAATTCTTGAACTTAGAGACATCTCAGCCGTCCAAGAGAACAGTCCTGCTGTTTTCTGGGAACACACACAAAAGCAGAGCAAGGGGTGACGTGCCAGTTCATTCAGAAGCAGGCTTTGCACAAAGGGAGAGCCGAAGAGAAGCTTCACCTCCCTCAGGTACCGAATTCACCACCGCAGAGCTCAGATTTCAAACACACCGATAGAGAAACCAGTAATTTCCAGAGAATGACTTTCAGCATAGACTTATATCCTAAACTGAGAGAAATCTAATAGCAAGGAGACCTTTCTATTAGCTGGGACTTTTGTGGAATAATTACACCCTGGGAAGATTCAAGGTACCATCTTTGTTTCCTGCTGCTGCGTAAGACCATGGAACCAACTGTCTTTTGATTACCACGCAGAGCTGCTTCTCTGGCTCACCCACTTGACAGTGGGTAAGGGAGAAACTATTTACACGTAAAATCATGCATATATTTTATCTAGCTCCTTCTCACAAGCCTGTATTTCTCAGGGATATGATAATGATCATAACAGAAATCAGGGAATCCATTCACAAACTTTATACTGAACTTCATTTCAGCCCAACTAGTTTGGAAGAAACTATATATGTCTAATGCACATATAGATACAAGGTCAGACAATTAAGTTTGCAAACTTGTCCTAGAAAAAGTGCTTTGAAGGGTGGAGTAGGTCCTCGTGTCAATGTATAGCTTCCCAAAGGAAGTACTTTGAAGGTAGCAATATTCAGCAATGTGGTATGTGGCACTTTTTCTGGGATGAATTAGTCAACTTAATTGTCTGACTTCATATATAAGCACATATATGTAAATGTACCTACATACCTCAAGACATATATATATATATATATATATATATATATATACACATTTTCTTATAGAAAGAATCTTCATAGATTAATGGAATAAATAATTCTCTAACTCACTTCTAGGACAAAGTTTGTCCTTAGATGAGTTTTCACGTGTACCCAGTGAAAACTAAAGGACTATTTCTCCTTTTGCCTTAGTTTCCAGTTGTATAATAACAGTTTCTTTTTAAGCAGAAGGTTGGTAAGACCTATTCCTTTGTTTCTTATATAATCTCTTTTTCTGGTTTTGAGCCTTTACATGTTCTATTTTGCACCACACTTAATTTTATGCAATGTCTAAAATATTTCTAAATATCTAGATGTTTTTAAATCAGTCCAACAAACTCTCTCTTCCTTAGAGGAGATGAAAGGCAAATTCTCTTAAATATTCCCGTGTCTGATCCAGAATTTTGTTGTAGTTTTGGAATCTCTTTTTCTCTTGATGTTTGAGTTGATTCTTTCTCTGCAAGGTCCTCTGTCCCTTTCACCTCCGTCATCCTGCCCTGGCTCAAGCAGCAACTTCATCATGCTTAGATCACAGTCTCTACCCGGCCACCCTCTCCAGCCAATTTTGCCTTCCATTTAATCTCCGAAGCGATGTCAAATCGGCCTTCTTTGTAGAACAACTCAAGGTCTCTTTGGTGGTTCGCAGCTGGGCTAAAGGCTAAGGCTACATTCACTCAGCCCCAAACTTTAATCAGAAAGGATGAATAAAGTCCAATGAAGACATGACCAGTTTCCCAGGGCCTCATGCCTAACCACGTGTTCCTTCTGGAATAATTAGGACTTTTCCTTTTCAAACCAAATAAAGATTATTTCGTGTTTTATTCGCAAGGAATGTTTTCTTGTCCCACAAGTCTAATTCACAGGGCAAAGGCTCAAGGAATTAGCACATTTATTATTGGACTAGGTGACAACCATTGACTCTTTGGGTCTGTTTAATATGAAAAAAAAAAAAAAAAAAAAGACTATGAATTCCCCCAAGGGCCAGCAAAGGAGTGAAGGAGAAGTATCTTTGGCGAGGAGAAAAAAACAAAACAAAAATCATTTTGATAGCATGTGCTTTTCGTCTGGTGCTCCTGGTGGGACATGAGATTAGGGTCATTGCTAGGTTACCTGTGCACACTTGCCAGCTCAGGGTGACAATGATCAAGCCATCACTGGCCAGTATATTAGTTTCCTAGGGCTGCCATAACAAAATCCCCAAAACTGGGCATCTTAGAACAACATCAATTTATTTTCTCAGAGTTCTGGAGACCAGAAATGTGCCATCAAACTGTTGACAGGGCTCTGGCAGTTCTCGGAATTCCCTGCTCTTCCTTGGAGAAGTCAACAGATGCATCACTTCGGTCTCTCCCTCCACCTGACACGTGGCCATCTTTTCCCCATGTGATGCTGTCTCTTTGCAGGGCATTCTCTTCTTGTAAGGACACCAATCATATTAAATCAATGCACATTCTAGTATGAACCCATTTTAACTAATTACATCTTCAGGAGCCCTATTTCCAAACATAAGTTCACTTTCTGAAGTGCCAGAATTCGGGTCTTTGACATTATTTCTCTTGGGGGATGTGGTTCAACCCACTACATTTGGGATCCATTTAGCTAATGCCTCCCAGATTCCCTTAGGTATGAGAGAAATCATTACATCCTTAAGCTGGGGGACACATTGTTGGCATAGGGTTGGGGAGAGCATAGGTCCTTACCCCTCTGCTGCTCAGCAGGGGACATCACCTTTCCCTCCTCGTCTGCAACCAGTCTGCCAATTGGCACACGCTGCAGCCAGCATCCTGACAAAGGTTCTGTCTGTGTTGGTTGAGTGAACAATCAGAGCTACATTTGCGCCATAAAAATACTTGCGTATCTGCCAGGAACATGAACGACAGGCATTTTCCACAAAAGGTTTTCTCCCCTTGTCAAGCCAGGAGCTGTTTTCTAAAAACATCACAGAGGCAGAGCCAGATTTGCAGTTAAGTGTCAGCTTTCTCTACCCAAGTTTCCTCTGTCTCTGCCTCAGGGGCTCGGCCCAGAAGAGCCTCGTGGAGCCTATGGCCCAAGGCTGACTTCAGGGCAGAGACAAGCTGGCTGCAATGTGCTTCTGCCAGGGGACCGTTCCACAAGGTCATTCCTGGGACAGTGGTGGGGCTGAGGAGGAAACAGAGGGGGATCTGACTTCCTGGTGGGCTGGGATAGTGGACAGGGCCTGGTGTGCTGGCAGCCGAGGGCAGCTGGCCTTGTGCCCTGTGCCCAGCTGCTGTGGCAGATGCCTGGGTACTCCTCTGACGCAGCAAGGGCACGCAGCGGGCCAAAAACAAGGATGCCAATGGCACTGACCCAGGGTAGACCAGAGAGAGAAAATGTGTGCAGATGCCTTACCGCACACGCTTCCTTCTGGACCCCACTGCCCACCTCCTGCCACAGCCCATCTCAGCAAAACCTTGCTCTTACTTGAGTGACTCTCACAGCTCTCCCTGAGATGTAGACGGAATGAAAGCAAATCTGAGACTTTGTGCTCTATCCTTAGCATGTATCTTAAAAGAAATAAAAATCCAAACAAGAAAGGCTTGAAAAAGCACTTTTCTCTGAGAACTTAAATAAGGTGGTAAAATGGGTATTAGGAAATGTTTTGTGACAAAACAGAAAAATAGCTAAAAACTGATCTTCAAGAACTGTCTCCCAGCTTTCCTCCTGGACTCTTTCTCTCTCTCCCTCCTCCAGTTTCTCCATGCAGTACGTTCAGATCTACCCTTTGGAGTGACCTTCTAGACTCTGCCTTTCAGGACTGTCCAGACTCTTGACCTTTTCTCTATTCCCATAGGCTGCTGAGCAGAGTGAAGGAGCAGTCTCCCTGCAGAGGGCTAGTGGGGGAAAAATAGCCACTTAACTGGCAGTGATCTTGGCCCCTGGTACACTCCCAGAGAACAGTGAACATCGTTTCTGCCTCAATACACTAAGCAGTGAATCTTTACTTTTGGAGGTGCAGTACTGTGACAGTTGTTGGGGAAGGGTGGCTGTGAGGGTGGCATTAGCAGGACCAAGAGGGAGAGCAAATGGACAGTCTGGTGAAGAGGTTGTCCTGCTCCTCCCAGGACAGCTGTGGAACCTGGAAATGGCTCTGTCATCTGCCCACTGCCACAATTTCCAGTTGAGGGCCCTGACTCTGCCCTCCCATACCCTCGGCACAGAGCTGACTCAAAGAACCCAAGTGGAGGCTGGAATTTATGCCCCTTAAGGTCCAAATTGGTGTTAGCTGTATCTGTAGGCACAAGGCTACCAGGCTAGACTCTAACCATGAACCATCACCTCCTCCTAAATCCTATTTTATTTTATTTCATCTATAGTCAATGGAAATCAATTACCTAAAGTTCATGCTTTCATTCCTTGTTAAAGTTCCAAGGAGGTATTTTATCTCAAGTGAATTTTTATTTTCCATTCTAAGAAGTCAGATTTACCCCAGAGTTCAAGACTGGCTCATTCCTATACATCCTGCTGTAAGTTTGTAAGCCCTTGAGTTATTTAAAAGGCTCAGCATCCATGCTTGGAGACAGGAGAGAAGTCAAGGGGGCGGGTTGATGACAGAGAATCTGTAGTCATGAGCAAGTAGTGTCACCAAGCCCAGAGTCATCTCAACGTTTTGAAAGTTCAGCACAAAAATGAAGACCCAAGAAACTGAGACTTCCTCTGAAATACTCAACGAGCCCACACTTGTGTAGCAAAAGCTGGGACACGGGCCCTCTGGTGAGAGTGTGCACTGGGAGGAAAGGCGAGGTAGTAGGACAAACGACGCTGCTGTGCTGATGTTCTTCCTATTTGTATTCAGACTATTTTTATTTTGTATAATTTGTCTTTTGTCCTAACTCCTGTTAGTTGATGGAGTTTATTATTCCTCTCTTAGTGACAAGATATTTATCCTAAATTATTGATTTGTACTAGCATCCAGCCTTTTTCATTTGTCTAATAAAGGCTTTCCTAGAACAAGATACTGACAGGTGAACCAGACAGGGACTAGCTAAAAAAAACATTTCACATGCAAACGCGCTGGAAAGCAAGGGAAGGGTTAGACAAGCAATTCCTGGAATACAGAAGCAGCTACAGCCACAGATCTCCTCAGTTCCTGGGACCACGGTTGTGGTGTCCTGGGTACTCCTTGACACGTAGCCAAAGCTATCCTTGCTCTACCGCCTGGGTTCCAGGTAGACACAGGATATGCCCACGCACGCTACAGCTTTACTCAGAATACTGAGCCTGGGTCACCATGCCTGAGGCTGATTAGTGCCCATCTAAACCTCACTGAATACACTGTCTGACACACGTGGGGAAGGCCAGTAATTATAGAGACACAGACCAAAGACAGAGAGTGTGATTGGAAACAAAATGCTTTTGCTCCAAATACACCTTTCTTGTATTTCAGAACCAGTAAAACTACCCAAATGTTTCTTTTTACAGCATAAGTAGAGTATTTTCTACAAAGATGTATGGGAATACAGACAGCACTTAGATTATAATACCCTAAATAGTACTGTCTTGGCTCAAAATAATCCAGCTGGTCAATTTTAGATACTATGGAAGAAGAAACGCTGAAGCATGGCCTATCCAAGGCCAACTCTACAAGTAAAGATGAATTATTATCAATAATTTAAGCAGTGAATGAAGTCTGTGCATAAGTTGGATCACTGGTGCTAATTATGCCATGTGTCTGAATAAAAGTCCCTTTCGGATGGTCCAGCTTCACGCAGAGAAAAGCTCTATTGTATAGCTAGATTGTGTCCCAACATCAATGAGTCATCTCAATAAGGGCTAGTCCAGAGAAGGTGCAGACACAAAATGTGGGAGGCTCAGCCAACAGTCTCAAGACAGTAAATTCAGAATCTCAAGGACAGAGATGGAGAGGTCATCTCTGATGAGGGATGACCTGAGGGATGACATCTCTGGAAGGATAAATTTGTGCACATAAATATGTGTGTGCTTAATGAGAAGGGACACTAGAAAGGGGCTTCAATGGGGACGGGAAGGAAACCTGGCCTGCTGAACCAGGAAGTCTGGAGGGCCCCTAAGTATGTGGGTAGGGAGTAACCTAGGTAACCAATGACCAATAGAAAATGTCAGTACTGCCTGAGGCGCAGAGAAGCCAGGGGAAGACTTGCAGTCACGTTTAAGAGAGTAATAACCCCTTCCGGCCTTTACATCTCTGTCTCTCTCATCTCTGTCTCTCTCTCTCTTTTTTTTTTTTTTTTTTTTTTTTGAGACAGTCTCACTATGTCGCCCTTGGTAGAGTGCTATGGCATCATAGCTCACAGCACTCTCAAACTCTTGGGCTTAAGTGATTCTCTTGCCGCAGCCTCCCTAGATTTCTGTCTAGGAAGATGTGCCAGTGACCAGCCATCCTCCCACATGAGGCCAAGTAGCTGGGACTACAGGTGCCCCCCACAATGCCCGGCTATTTTTTGTTGCAGTTGTCACTGTTTAGCTGACCCGGGCCGGGTTTGAACCCACCTGCCTCCTAACCACTGAGCTACAAGTGCCCAGCCATCTCTCACCTTTTCTCCTTCACTAGAGGGACCCATTTCCAACTCTCTTTGGAAGTGCTCTAAACTTTCTTTTTGTTCTTCCTAAATAAAATCTCTCTTTGTTGCCCTGAAATTGCATAAGTTCCTTTTGCTTCCTGTCCACACTGCTGGTGCTATTCAGATTTATTTTCAGTTTCCACTCAACTTTTGCTTTTGGTTACACTGTGCCTTGGTTGACCTTTCTAGTTCAGCCAAGTAAGCCAACCAGGTCAACTGGGTTTGGGAAACTGGGACCCACAACCCCCAAGGCTTATGTCTAGCTTCAGTGTAGCTCAAACGACCACATAATAAACCAGTTGAGCAGCCACCACAAGGTTTCCTTTTATCAGCTTGACACTTCGTACACCATTCATTTAATGTTAGATATTTTAAATTAAAGCAATTAAAAGTTTGTCCAATGTCTGACTCAGTGTAAAAGAATGAAAAGCTAAAACCAAGGCAGGACTTCAGATGAGATAAATTTGAATATCCACCATGATCTTTATTTTCAATGATTCCATCTTAAAACAGCCAAAAGATCTCAATGTTCAATGAACTGAATAATGTCAGTGACTACAATTGGTAGTCAAATGACATGAGTTCACTACAATTGGTGTTCAAATGACATGAGTTCACAGGATAAAGACCATTTAATTCAGTGTTCCAGAAAAATAGAAGTGCTCATCTGGTTGGAAGGAGGAGGACACTAACAATTATATTGCAGGGAATTCTATGACCATGAAGAACTGAGTGTGATCCTTGCCCTGACTTCTGTCTAGGAAAATGTGCCAGTGACTGGTCATCCTCCCACATCAGGCCAGTGCCCTAGGCCCCCACCTGAACCCCTAGCAAGCTTGCACACACTTGGGTCCCAGGCCAGACGCTCGCCCACAGAACTGCCTGCAATGGGCGGTGTGTCAGCTCCGAGCCTGAGAGCAAAGATGGTTTAGCATGTTTACCCTTGGTGCTTCCTGGATCGAAACTTCAGACTCTTTTTTGACTTCATTAATAATGAAGAAGAATGAAGAGGCTCGTATGCTTTGAAGTTTGATGATGCTGATGAATCTTATTTTTGCACCTCAGGATTTCTTGTTCCTTTGTCATTCAGGAAAGCTATTAGATAACACCAGAAGACGTCAATGTAAGCCTCCTCCCTGTCTCCTGATACCAGATATGAGCATTTTGAAGTATTCTCCAAGGGATTAGCTGGGGATGGGGAGGGAAGGGGGTGGAGGGGCAGCATGGGGAGCCAAGTTTCCATCCATCCACCCATCGCTGCAGTGGCTGAGTCACAGCACCACAGGGAAGAGAGCAAGAGGCCCAAGATGTGCCTGGAAGTGAGGGAGGGGTGCTAGGTTCTGGGCTTCAGGCTCCCATTGGGCTCTAGCTTAGTAGCTAATCAGGTCAAGAATCCATGACATGACAAGCCCCAAGCCTCACACTGAAGGTAATTGCAGACCCCCTAGCCAAGCCAGTTCAACTGTCTAGATTTTTGGGGTATGTAGTTCATAGACCAAATGTCCCCTAAAATTAGTGTGGGAAATAGCTGTTTGGGAAGCCAATGAAAGCCAGGTGACAGAGGGGTCTGACATTCGAAAAATGCTTTGATAAGATTGGTTGACATATCTCAGGGATCAAAATAGGTTATTTTTAATATCCACTGCCTTGTCAGCAAGCACAGGACACTTACCTCAGTCTGGAGAGTTTTAACATTTGCTTTTTGAAGGTCAGAGTGTCCTGAGGGTGTGAGGGTGCCATCTATTTCAGTGGTATTATTTCAGGTTTTGTTACCATGGCCCACATTTATTGTGCCAGAACCATGAATAGTTCTTAGTGATATCTGGCTTAGCTGGTGTTATAAAGGTATGGAGCAAAAGAAATCATTCTTCTAATCTAATTTTTATTTTTCCCCTGAAGATCACTGAAGGTACTTCTTTGCCATCAGAGACTACTTACAGGGCTTGGACCCAAGAGAGCTATGCACCCTCCCAAGCCACATTAGGATCCTGTAGGCAACATACTATGTTTAAGCATCTCTCAGTGGAAACCCTATTGGCATTTGGTGTGTGTGTGTTGGGGTGAGGATTAGGCAATTCATTAAACAGGGTTGTCCTTTGAGATGAGGAATGTTTAACCTATCTACCCCATTCCTACCCCATTTCCAAGAGCCCCCTTGGGAAAGAAAAATGCCGTTAATTATGAATTAAAATAAAATCTTAAGGTTCCCCCTAGGTGGCTGACAGACTGGACCCCTTCCCCTCTTGGCCAAGAGGATCCCTGAAACTGAGTTTCTAGCCATGAAAAGGAGATCAGACATGTTTAGCATGCCCGCCCTCCCCCCTTAGAGATGTCCTCTGTGACTCACTAACAGGCCTAAGGCTCTGCAAGACCCACCTGCAGGTCCTCAATAGACACGACAAACCACTTGAGTCTGTTCCGTGCTTTGTCTCTTGTTAGCAGACCCTTTATGTTATGCCCTCCTTTTCACTGACTCCTGGTCCTTTAGACAAAGCCTAACTCTTTCAGTCAATGTCAGAAAAAGAATCTTTAAACCCACCTATCACCTGTAAGCTCCCCCTCTTCCTAGATTTGGGGCCAAACCATTATGTGTTCCACATATTGATTTATGACCTCACCTGTAATTCCTGTCTCCCTGAAATGTATAAAACCAAAATGTAACTCCACCACCTCAAGTCCACATGATCAAGGCTCCTTGGGTGTGATTTGGGTCATGGTTTTCAAATTTGGCTCAGAAAAAAACCTCTTTAAATTATTTTACTGAATATGGCTTCTTTTCTATCACCGTAAGAAACTACATTAAACACAAAGTGGTCAATAATGAAAATAACTTAAGCCTCTTGCATAGCTGACTATGATAAGTTCAAGAACTGAGATACCACAAAGCCAGTCTGCATGAGGTGTACTCTAAGAAAGCATTGTTATGCACTCACAGTTTCCCACTAATTTTCTTATTTGTGGTTTCAAAGAAAGAAAAGACTTAAGCAGAGAGAGTACTCAGACCACCAGCTGGTAAATATCCTTGGTTCCCCAGTGCTTTCCCTATCCTTGGCACCACAAGGATCTCATGAGATCTGCTGTGGTCTCTGCTTTTGGATTCCACGGGATTGTCCTCAGTCTTTAAATAAATCTTACTCCTTTGTTTTTTGGCTTAAGCTTGTTTAAGTTGTCTCAGTTATTTTTAAGCCAGAAAAATTTGACTTAGAACTTATCCTTGAAAGGATAATTAACAGTGTATAATTAACACAGCAAGGTCACTGAGAAAATGCCCTACATATGGTGAGTATGGGTTTAACTGGGAGTCTTAGTTTATACCCATTGCATCCAGTACATCCAAAGTCTCAGTTTGACAACAAATTATATTGCTCCAGCCAGAGGATCTAAAGTGAACAATGACATCTTCTTGAAGAAAGTTCATGTAACAAGATAGAAGATTTCTGCAAAAGAGGAAATTCTTTGCTCAAAAGAGTCTTACTTAGATTACTAAAACCATCTCCCTGCAACAATCAAGTTATTAATAAATTTAAAAAGGAAAATATTACTCTGTTATATTTTTCTTCCCTGGCAAATTTATACATTAAGATCTGTTACTGTGACACATGGAAATAACTAATTCTGGTTTGACCAAATAGCAACTGTTTTAGGTTTTATATTAAGAAAAGTGTTATCTAATCACAGTGCTGGGATGACCCCATTTAATTGGATTCCCTTCCTGTTGTAAGAGAGGCGAAGCAGCAAGGGGACCCCACCCCCTTCTGAGAGCAATGATGATTTCCAAAGTTGAGGTTTGGGTAGTCTGGGGTGGCAGTTCCCAAACCCAGTTGACCTGGTCCAATTTCTCTGCTGAGCTAGAAAGTTCAACTGAGGCCTGGTGGTAATCGCAAGCAAAAGTGAGCAGAAACTGAAAATAAAACTAGAGCAGTGTGAATAAAGCAAAAGTAACCTATACAAGGTTCAGGGAAACAAAGGGAGATTTTATTTAGGAAGGAAAAAGAAGTTTAGAGCACTTCCAAAAAGAGTTGGAAGTGGGTCCTTTTAGTGAAAGACAAAAGGTGAGAGAGACAGAAACAGAGGCCTGCAGGGCTTTAAATACTCTCTGCATTTGAAATTGGCTGCAAGTCTTTCATTGGCCTCTGGGAGCCTCCTACCGGTATTGCCCTTTTCTATTGGTCATTGTTGGTCTCTTTCTATTGGTCATCGGTAACCTGGGTTACTTTAAGGGCCCTCCCACTTCCTGGTTCAGCAGGCCAGGTTTGCCTCCCACTCCCCCTTTCTGAGTGTCCCTTCTCAGAGGAGCATACCAAAAGAAGGTCTACGTGAAAGTCAGGGAAAACACTACAGCCACCGTTGGCAGAAGTGTTTCCTTTTGCAGGCTGTTTCCTGTTTGAGGTTCCTGTTGCACCGTCTCAGAGTCCAAAGTCAGAAATTTCTTTTTTTCCCTTTCAATTTTATTTCTTTAATTTTGGATGCAAAGATTGTACTTGGAACACTTCATATTTAGACCTTCTTCCTGCAGCACTTCGTTTTATCAGCATCACTATGTCTAATGGGTCCTTTGCCTTGTGCTTGTCTTTGGGGCCAAGTTGCTCTGCACAGAGAAGCCTCTTACCTCTCCTGTTTGGCTCCACTGCCTTTAGCAAAAAGGGTTTTCCTACTTTTTCTTTTTTACGTGTGTTATTTTTCTGTTTTGCATTTGTATGTTTAGAAAGAGAGAGAAGAAAATAAAAACATTGGACTGCTTTTTTCCATTTCAATCTTTGGAGAAAAGGCAGTATATAAATATATCAATTTAGTAGTAGAAATAAGGTTACCATAACCTAGGATGTAAATTAAACTATTCACTATGAGTTTGAACAGCTCTTCAGAAGTGTCCGCTTACTTTCATTTCTCTGTTGAGCTCTTGCGTCTCTACTACTAAGACTTGACTTGTGATTGTGGTAGATGCTGTTACTTGTGAATTTCAATCTTTTGTCTTTTGTTTCTGATTTCAAGAGCTTTAGCTCCCATCCTACCAGATATTAAGTACCTTCTCTGCTCTCTATAAGTCTTCATTTCATTCTTTCACCTCCAGTGCAGCTGCCTTGCCCCTTTTGGATTTACTGTACAGTAGAACTCACATAGTTGACCAACTCCCTACAGTGACCACCTCCTTAAATTGACCTAATTTTTATAGACCAGACATGCACCACATGTATCAGTACAGTGGGCCTAGTTTCTTATGTTGACCACCTTGGTATGTTGGCCAGTTTGTTACAGTCCCTTGGGTAGTGAACTTACAGAGGTTCTACTGTATTTATACATCCAATGTATACTAACTTTGTTTTATTTTTAATAGTATATTAGTTTTCTATTACAATGTAACAAGTAAACTATACCCTTAGTGGCTTAAAACAGCATACCTTCATTCTCTTGCAGATCTGGAGATCAGAAGTCTAAAATGAGTTTCTCTGAGGTGACATCAAGGTGTAGGCAGAGTTGTGCTCTTTCTAGAGACTCCAGGGGAGAACCGCTTTCTGAACCTCTTCCATCATCTAGAGCAGTGTTTTATTTTTTTGTTGTTTGATTTATTTATTTATTTATTTATTTATTTATTTATTTATTTAATTGTTAAATCATAGCTGTGCACATTAGTGCAATCAAGGGGTACAATGTGCAGATTTCATATACAATCTGAAATAGTTTCATCAAACTGTTCAACATAGCCTTCATGGCACTTTCTTAGTTACTGTATGTAGACATTTGTATTCTGCATTTAGTAAGATTTGCCTGTACCCATTCTAAGATACACCATTGGTGTGGCCCCACCCATTACTCCCCTCCCTCCTAACCTTCCCCCTCCTTTCCCCTTCCTTGGCCCTTTCCCCATAGTCTTGTCCTACAGTTGGGTTATAGCCTTCATGTGAAAGCTATAATTTAGCTTCATAGTGGGGCTGAGTACATTGGATACTTTTTCTTCCATTCCTGAGATACTTTGCTAATAAGAATATGTTCCAGCTCCATCCATGTAAACATGAAAGAGGTAAAGTTTCCATCTTTTTTTAAGGCTGCATAGTATTCCATGGTATACATGTACCACAATTTGCCAGTCCATTTGTGGGTCGATGGGCACTTGGGCTTCTTCCATGACTTAGCGATTATGAATTGGGCTGCAATAAACCTTCTGGTACAGATGTATTTGTTATATTGTGAGTTTTGGTTTTCTGGGTATAAACCTAGTAAAGGAATTATAGGATTGAATATAGGATTTCTATATTTTGGAAGAGGTTTAGTAATATAGGTACTAATTATTCTTTAAAGGTTTGGTAGAATTCTGACATAAAGC
>CAUYPK010028203.1:0-14655 GCA_963574355.1 Loris lydekkerianus | reverse complement strand
AGAGTGGCGGTCTGGGGTGGAGTTAATTTCTCCTACACTTAATAAATTTGTTGAGCAGAAATCATGGAAGCCTGATTTAAAAGCTCATCTTTCAAAAATAATCCATTTTGGTTTTTTTTTTTTTATTTTTTCTTTTTTTTTTTTGGGGGGGGGGCGTTATGGTTCATTTCATTTTTTTCCCATTTTTTTTTTTATTGTTAAATTATAGCTGTGTACATTAATGCAATCATGGGGCGCCATACACTGGGTGTATAGACCATTTGACTTTCATCACACTGGTTAACATAGCCTTCCTGGCATTTTCTTAGTTATTGTGCTAAGACATTTACATTCCATATTTACTAAGTTTCACATGTACCCTTGTAAGATGCACTGTGGGTGTAATTCCACCAATCACCCTCCCTCTGCCCACCCCCCCCTCTTCCTTACCCTCTGGCTCTGTAATCATTCTCCCTGCCTCAACCAAATTCCCTAGCTATTATGGCTACATGGGTTAGTTGTTTCTGTTTAATAAACCACCACCAAACTAAGTGACCCAAAAGATAATGGTTTATTATTTTTCACAGTCGTGTCCTTTGGTTTGCTTTGTTTTCTCTACTGTTGCCATTCCTGTAGCTTCATTAAGCTCAGAGGCAGCTGAGCCTGAAGGTCCACCAGGCCTCATGGTGCTGTCTTGAGCACCGTGGACCTGGTCTTGAGCACCGTGGACCTCGTCTTGAGCACCGTGGACCTCGTCTTCATGGGGCGCTGTTCTCCAGGGGACTCCTGGCTTCTTCACATGGCAGTGTTAGTATAGAATCTTAAAGAGTAAAATCTGGTAGTTGAAAATTCTCAGACAGAGTTGCACAATGTCATTTTTCCCACCCTGTATTAGTCAAAGCAAGTAAAAAAAAAAAAAAAAAAAACTTTTAAAAGCAACGTGTTGAAAGAGCTTCCACATCTTGATAAGAACTGTGGGGAATCACACCGTAAAGAGGCACGGTCACAGAGAGCTTTGATTTCTCTCTTCCATAGTATCCAAACACTTGCTTTATTTTCAAACTGCATATTTTAAGGCGACACCACACTGTCCCCTAGGTGACAATGTATATTTTTGTAGTTCCTGCAGAAGATGGAACAAAAAGATTGATTTCTTTCCCAGAAGTTTTAGCAAACATCTGGCCCATGTTCGTGGCCAGGAAAATGGTACCTACATCAATTTGGGGCCTAACCCTCCATCTGAGAGTTAAATCAATAGTATTATATTTAAATGGCTGTCCCTGCGAAGTGATATTTCACCAAAGCAAGATTAGGGGAATCATCCCAGAAAAAGGAAAACCTTATGTTGTATCCCAAAACCAAAAGAAGTTCACTGCACAGAAATGTGGGTGAGAACTTTAGTCCAGATCTCTTGAGAAACACACCAGCACCTTTCTATCATACTATTGCTCCTTCATTTTGAAGTTAGGACTCTATACAGTAGGACCATTATCTTTCATTTACTATTTATTTGACTATGCAAGTTAATTACCCTCTCTGAGCTTCAGTTTCTTTGAAGAAAAGGAGTAACCATTGTGAGAAGGATCTTGAGGAAATTAAAAGAGATAATGTATGTTAAGTAACTATCAGAGTATCGTACAGCTAGAAAACACTTCCCAAATGACATGCATTGCCATCAACATTAACAAATCTGTGATTAGCCGATCTCTTAAAAAGCATTGAATACAGGTACAAAGATTTTCACGTCTATATTACGCTGAACCAGTTCTCACAGATGAAAATCTAGGAACATATAAGCTATTTCAGGGTTTAAAAAAAAATTTTTTTAACCACAAGTCTGAGCATAATGTAAACATATAAAAGCTACTTACTGTAAATTTGTATTTGATGTTTGCTCACAAAATAATGTACCAGGAACCAAAGAATACGGCAGGTCAGGAGGTTTAAAATGATCTACACTGTATATTAGAAAAATTTCAGAATTGGACAAAGTGGCCAGAATGAGAACTTTTCTCTAAATTTAAACTTTAAACATACGCGTGCTTCTCAATGACACATTTCTGTAATATGACTTGTAATGGCCTTAAACAGAATTTAACAACAACAGTGAAAAAAAGAAAACAAACAAACAAGAAAACCAAAACGGAAAGGAGACAGGTTTGACAGCCCAGCTTCATGTGGGCTGTGAATCTTGTTTATTCTTTCACTTTCCAATTTTCAAATTTCACTTGATCTTAGTTTCTGGCTTTGGCCTCCTCTTGATCTGATTACTGAGTTTTGAGGCTCTGGTTTTAAAGTAACTTGAGCGATAAAAGCTTTTCACTTTTGATTACACTTACTTGGGGGTTACAGACATGTTTGGTAGCTGTATCCTCAGGCCCTTATTCCTTCCCAGTAGCAAGCACTACTCAAAGGAATGAGAGCAGCTTGCATTAGCCCTGGTAGGCGGGTCCTCACACTGCCTCGGAGACACTTGGGCAATTTCTGATCATTTGTTACAAAGAGGCTCTGCCATTTCTCTCAGCCAGAAGGAAAATAGCATTGCCTCCTCAATTGCATCTCAAGGACTCAACTAATGCAGCCCTGGTGCTCTTCTCTGGATAGAAATATCTACAGAGGTTTTGAGAGCTCAGATCAAGTATTTTCACTGTCAGCCACCAAAGGCGTTCTGCCCCCTGCCTGCCACAATTACAGGACTTTCTAGCCAGCAAAAATAGGCAATCTGACATTTCTTCGAATACTCGTGTCAATATTGAACTATGGATTGCCTGAAAAAGAGTCATTCTTTGCCCTTAGTGGCTCGAAGTACATTGCAAAGGTTCTGTAATCCTGTGTGTCAGTCTGGGGCATGAGGTTTACAGATTACTCTATGTCCAGTAATAATGGTCCCCACAACACAGTCTACAGAATCGCTGTCTCACTGCTAGGTAGAGAGAAAAGCCACATCTTCCAATATGTAGATCTCTTCCAAAGGAAGAGACACCTTCTTTCTTTTTAGCTCCTTCTTAGCAAAGGAGCTACAGAGAAAAATGTAACAAAGTGAAATTTAGAGGCTGAGTGTTTATTAAGCAGTGAAGTCTAAAGAGTTCATGCCTGGATTCATGCCTGTAGCAAGAGGGGTGTTAGTGGAGCTGACAGACCTCAGTGCTTCCATTTACCCATTTGTTCAGGAACACTTCAATGTACACAATGACTTTGTCTATAATTAGTAAAGCTTCTTCAAAGCATTTTTTTTTTTAAGTTCTTCTGTGTGTTCTAGAACTACAATGCTACCAGGTGAGAGATTCAGGAGCCAATGTTGTTAAGAACAGTGCAGCTTACTCCTTTAGGGTATAGTTACCTTGACGAGGATATTAAAGGAGATATAAAACAATATGAGAAAAAGTCTGAGTCTCTGCCATGCATCACCAATTATAGAGCATTTCCAATTTATGTAACAATAGGACCAGTTATGCAATGGTGTTAGCCTTAAATATCTGATGTTTTAATAGACAGACTGCTCTCTAATATAACAGCCACGTACTCACATCTTCACTAGCTAACGTACTTGAGACAATAAATATGATATCTTTGTGAATTCTCACAAGTATGAAAATTGAAGTAAGAATATCTCTGTGTTTTCCGAATTGAAAATACAAGATTGGGCCTTCATGTGGCACTAATATAAACAATATTAAATTGTAGGAATTAGAAAGGAAAAAAAAGTAGAGAACAATAAATATCTTCACATAAGTTGAAATGAAAAGCCTTTTCAAAATAATTTTTGAATAAAGTGCCCCATCATGATCATTGAACTTTTTATCTGTTTTATAAGGCAGCAGAAGTGAGACCCAGTCTTGAGAGTGACAGGCAATATTTCCCAATTTTAAATAAAATATTTGTGGAGAGACCAGGCAAAGGAATAGAAGTCAGACACCTTGCAGTCAGGAGATTATTATCTAATAAAGGACACCAAATGCCAACAACTTTCTATACCAAGAGTAAATATAAATATAGTATTAACCAAGGTATAGAAGGAAACCACTGGGCACCAATGAAAAGTCATAGATGGATTCTAAATGGGGGTATCTGGAAATGCTTCACTGAGGACCTAGGGCCTTCAAAACAGAATAAGATCCAGCAACAAGAAAGAGATTGCAAGTATAGAGATTGAGAGAGAGAATGAATGAGAGACAAGCACGAGAGAATGAACATGGCTCTGAACGTAGGAGGCCCCTTCAAGGAATGGTGTATAGAGTACCGTTAGCAAAACCTATCATGTGTAAGGAATGTCAGGACAACAGTAAACCATCAGGGCCTTGACACAGAGACATTCAGACATAGTCAGTATAGTGTATGTTTTTAATTGTACTAAGATACACATAAAGTTAAAATTACCAGTTTACAGATGAGTGCAGAGTTGAGTGTTATTGAGTACAGTTGAGTGACAGTTGGGTGTACAGTTTGAGTATATTCAAATTGTGGTGCAACCATCACCACTATCTACCTCTAGGACTTTTTCATCTTTCCAAATTGAAACTTCACATCCTTTAAACATGAGCTCCCAGTTTTCCCCTCCCCCTGGCCCAGGAAATCACCATTTTTACTTTCTGTCTCTATGAGTTTGAATAGTCTAGGTAACAAATGCAAGTAGAATCATACAGTATTTGACTTTTTGTGTCTGATCTATTTCACTTAGCAAAATGTCTTAAAAGCTCATGTACATGGTAATATTTGTCAGAATTTTATTGATTGTCAAGGCTGAATAATATTCTGTTGTGTGTTTATATCTTTCATTCATCATCTGTCTGTAGGCATTGGTTTGCTTTCATCTTTGAACTGTTGAGAATAATGGTGCCATAAACAGGTGTAAAAGTATGTGTTTGAGTCCCTGGTTTCACTTCTTTGGGGTATGTACCCAGAAGTAGAGTTGCTGAAGTATATGCTCATTCTGTTTTTAATTTTTTTTAGAATCCACAATACTATATTCCACAGAGACCACACCATTTTACCTTACCACCCAGATCTATGTCACCAGATTCCCACCAACATCTGTTATTTTCTGTTTTGTTGATAGCCACTATAATGGATGTGAAGTGGTATCCATGTAGGCTATTTTAATCATTTTCATAACAGCACAGAAAACATAACATTAGTACTCAATTTTATAGGATAGATATATAGACCTGAAATAACTTCCCCAAGCATGTTGGTTCTGAACCAGTAAAACTAAAATGGAGCTACTTATGTAAAAGGTGCAAATGCAAATCCCATTCTCATCATGGTGAGAGCGTGGGATTTGCTTTTAAGCATTGGGTTAGTATATCTGGCATTTGTGGAAGGAAGAGAAATGATCTTGCTATCTCATCTGAGCCTCATCTCTTTTCTCCTGCTGTACTCTCTCTTTTTACTACAAGTGCGTATGTTGTATACCCTCACCGTGCAAAGCACCATTCTTAAGTTCATCTCTTACTCATTGGCACACCCTAGTGTTTGCATACATATTTTACTTCCTTGCTTAAATATTTGTTATACTTCTTTTTACTAATTGCTCAACATTACTTCTAGCTATTACTTCCTGATACATGATATCTGTCTTATATCACCATGCATGGAGTATCCATCATTTATCAAGGCTCAAAGCAATTCTATTCAGCATAACTCCCAGAAACTTGATTCTTGCCTTGTTTCCTTTGGATTCTGGAGTAGAGTCACAAAAGCCAAATTGTCATCAAAAGATAATTCTGTAAGCCATGGGAAGATTCAGGAGTCAAGGAAAATAGTTAAAGAGATATTACAATAATAGTTGATGGAAGAGAGACTGAAGATCTGATCTAATGGAAAAGTAATAAACATAGAGGCAGAATTGATAGAAGCGGTATTATAAATAATGATAGAATAGAAGATGGATTTGTGACTAATGGGATGGTGGGACAAGCTTAGATAATAAGTAGAAATAGAGATGCAAGTTTAGAGGAGTGAATATAATAAATCCACTTTTTGACCTAAAAAATCTGAGGTAATTCAGATAATTTGTCTTAAGAAGATAACTTATGTAGAAGGGGAAAGATGTTGTCATGATTAATTTCAGGATGCCAACTTGAATGGGGCACAGGGTGCAAAAATACTAAATCGATCATTATTCTGAGTGAGTCTGTTTTGAAGGAGATTAACATTTGGTAGACTGAGTAAAGCCAATTTTCTTCCCTAACACGGACGGGATTCATGCAATTAGCTGAAAGCCTTCATGGAACAGAAAGGCTGCCCCTCCCCCAAGGAAGCGGAAACGCCTCCTGCCTGACACTTGAGCTGGGCCTTCTGTCTTTTCCTTATTTCAGACATGAACTGAAACATCAGCTTTTCTTGAATCTTGAGCCTGCCTGCTTTGAGAATGGAACTTACTCCATCAATCCTCCTGGGTCGCTGGTCTGTTGACAATGGATCTTGGGATTTCTCAGCCTTGATAGTCGCACAAGCTAATTCCTTTTGATCTCTCTGTCTCTCTCTTTGTCACTGTCCTGCATGTGAACTCATAAAACAATGAGAAAAATAGAAAACTCTAATACACATTTAATTATAAACATCTCCTGCCATGAAGAGGTAAGGAATAGGTAGAGGACAGGAAAAAACAAGGATGAGGAAGGAATTTTCTGAATAGGATGCCATTTTTTATGCCAGGAAGGTGATGATTTCTAGGAATAATATGGCCTACGATATTGAAACCACTGGATAGCCACAAGAGAAAGGGAAAGAAGATTTGACCATTGAGTTTTTATTACTGATTTTTTAATAGCAGGTTCAGTGGAATAGTGGGGCCAGAATTAGACTGAAGTGGACTAAGAAATGAGTCTGGGGTGATGAACTATATAACATCTACACAGTAGCAGGGAGAAAATTAAATAGAAATGAAAAAATAGCTTGATAAAGGAAGAGGAACAACCTTTCTTGGCACCTGAAAGGAGAAAGGGTGAATGGATGAGGAATATATATAATCCTAGAGGATGCATAGGGGAAGAAAAATTAAAAACATATAATTAGGAGGAGGTTCAGGAGCTCTTAAGGATGAAACATAGAAACACGGAACAGGAATTTATTTTGGAGAGATGTCTTTGAGGAAGAGGATGAGTGAAAATTTAAAGTTCCATGTAATTTACATGGAAGTTAAATATAACTTTAACTTAAAATAACTTTTAATTTATTAAAATCATGTAAATCCTTTACAACACCACACTGTAATAACACTAAATTTTAAAAATCTTTGAAATGTCAAACAATTTTTATTTTGTACTTTTGTAAAGGGAATGTCACAATGCTTTACCCATCATGACAATGACTACACAGAGTAAGGGCAGGGCGTGGACTTGTATCCTCAAGATGAGAAAGAAAATGAGAGAGCAGAAGGCTAAAGAAATTGGAGAACTGGAAATGCAGCCACTGAAATTGCAGAATGGGGAATACAAACACTTGTTTCATTAAAACAAAAGAGAAGGCTCTTTTCTGCAAAACTGCAGCGTTCTAAAGGTCCCAACGTTAGTGGTGGGAATAAATACAGCAGAATGTATTATTGATTAATTGTAAGCCAATCATCAATAAGTCAATAAATGTCTAGTGTATAGCTGTTATCTCCCAGAGGGATGAGAAAAAGGGGGATTGGTACATGAATGGTAAATCAAAAATTAATTATTGCTGATTAAACTAATGAGATGTTTCTACTTTGCATTATTCAGGGAACTGACAGATTTATCCCTTCTTTCCTTTCATAACCTCTCTTTTCCATAATATGTATTTCACACGTCTTCTCTTATTCTTTTCTTTTAATTTTTATAGTGCTTTCTCATATACAAAAACGTTGTTTATTTTATGCCATGGTATAGTCTATCAAGTATTACACTTATTTTAGATTTCTTGTTACTAAGATTTAAATGAACTTTAAGTACTCCAAAGTGCTTAGCAAGTGTATATATGGCTACAGTGAATGCTGACTCCATAAAAAAACAAATGGATGAGTCTGTGATTTAAACTGAGTACAAATTTTTGCATCGGGAAAATTTAAGTATGCTTGCTTTATTTCATCTATTTGATTGCTCTAAGATTCCCACAAAAGAAACAAACAAGAAAAAAAGTGAATAAAAATGTCATTAACAATAAGCTCTCCATCAAAGAAATAACAGAACAATTGGAAGGAATTTGAGAACTACAGCAATGCAATCAGCCATTTAAGAAAATGGACAAAAATATCAACATCACTGGGTTAGCAATTTAACAGTAAAAAAAAAAAAAAAAAATCAACATGTTGCTTGAAACTATAAGGGGAAAAAGAAAAGAAGCCAAGAGAAAATAATTAGAAGTTAACTGTATGTGAACAAGGTAGTGTCTGGTATTTTCATAAGGTTCAACTTAAGTAGCAGGCCGCCACTCTCTGGAATCAAAGCAATTTATCATCCATGAACAATTGCCAGCAAGAGCATCACCAGGGACAAGCTGAGGTTGTGTTTTTACCGGGCCTGGGTTTTCATATAAAAGTATTAAATTTATCTGGACTGTGGAGAGTTGCTAAGCTCAACGATCAGGGGAAAGCCCCATCTTATCAGTAGTGATGTTATCTTAGTTACCACTGTGTGTCATAATCCAGACGAGTAGACACGGCGAGCTGTGTTTAGCTGCGGTTGCAGACAAATTAGAATTTGGTTGTAAGGGGCCCTGTGTTACTGACCTTGTCGATTCCTCACACACAGCCTAATTTAGGGCAGGGATCTTTGAGGGCCCCAAGATTGTATGTTCAATCCTCAAAGGCAAAAGTACATGTGTTCTTAAAAAGGAAAAAAAGAAAAAAAAGAAAAATATATATATATGAAAGCTACAATTCTGTTCTTTTCCTTTTAAAATCAGGTTGGGATGTAGTCCCACTGATAACACACATAGAGAAACACCCATCGCTATATCATGAGAAGCTGTGAACACGTAGAGAAGCCTGCGTACACCCACCAGAGGAAGAGAATGCTCAGAGTTTGGAAAAGTAACTTGAAATGCTCTGCAGTTGGGGCATATTGCGGAATTCTTCAAAGAGCATATCCAAATATACCACGGTCTGTGATAGGGTGAAGAAGCAGCGTCCTTTATGGGCATGTAATGGGCTGTTCACACGCTCTGCAAGAGCCTAATGTGACAAATGAACGGGTTTGCATGCAAACATTAAAGAGACTGCAGAGAATAAAGTCACAGGGACTTCTATCACTGATAGACAACAGGTCTCTGTTTTCTCCACTCGGACACAGTCTCTCTGAGAGGGCAACAGGAATCAGGTTTGGTGCAGTTCCCTCTAGTCAGAGCAGAGTGGAAGCATCTGTTCTGAAATTCTGCTATGGCCTCCTAGAATTTGAAACATCACTATTGAATACTCTGCCTACCTTTCCCACATTTAAGGACCTTATGTCATTGTACCTATCTAGGTAATCCAGGACAGTCTCCCTATGTAAAGGACAGTTAATTAACCATAACTCCATCTGCAGCCTTATTTTTCTCTTGCCATGTCACCTAGCATATTCTTAAATTATAAGCATTAGGACACGGATACCCTTGGGAACCCATTACTCTATCAGCTACAACATAAAATGAATATTTAGAAATAGAAAATAGATTACATCATTGTCTGTTCTGAGATTCAGTCTTTTGCTGCTATAATTTGCAAGAAATGTTTATGTAGAAATATTTCTGATTAAATGTGGCATTTTGTCATAACTTACAATAATACCCCAGCACTCACAGAGTACACTAAATGAGAGACTCTAAAGCTCAGTTCCTCCAGCCACATGGTTCACCTGCTTCTGAGAATTAAAAAATATCACTGCCAATAGGATGCTCAGTCTGAAAATTCATTCTCTTAGTACATGTAAATGTAGTACATTAATGATATTCTGACAGATACTATTATTTTTATTTTTTTAAATCAATGTCATGAATGAATAGGAGTTTCTACTTGTAGAAAGCATTGAAACCCTCCCCATGTAAATCTCTTATTCATATTGTATCAATGGATGGCTTGCCACTTGCCAAATTTAAATTATAGAACTTTTTCAAGATTCATCTATTTATGTCAGTTAAGATATGCTTCTTAAAATATTTTATATATAATAGGCTACATGTGGGAAATTATATGAACTGATGTTTAAACTTGGATATATAAACTCATATTTTATGCTTGGCAAAAAACAGGAAAATGCCTCTCACTTCTAAACTAAGTGCACCATAAACACATCTTTTTGTTCCACTTCTACAAGGCAATCTTTGCATTTACATGGTTACCCATAATGACTTTTCTGGAATTCCAGCTTCAGCCCCAGCTGCTTTCCTGGAAACTGAGTAACGTGGTGCTTGCTCTCCTGGCCTTGACTCTGACTGGGAAAGTGTCCACTTGTGTTTCCTTCCTCTGATATAGGGGAAATAGCTTTAAAGAAACACAAAGAATATTATCTAGCTTTCTTAAAAAGAAAGTCAGGAAATCCTATTATTGTGACCCCGTAGATGAACCTAGAGGACATTGTGCAAAGTAAAATCAGCCCAGCACAGAAAGACAAGCATCGCACAATCTCACTCATATATGTAGTTAAAAATCTCAAACACATAGAACAGGGAGTAGATTGCTGATTGCCACAGACTGGGGGGGGTGCGGGGGGGGAGCACTGCCATTGGAGATGTGGGAGAAATGTCCTTTGATCTCCAAGAGGTATCTCCAAGCTGGCAGGTTCCTTGCCTTCAATCACTATGTCAAAAGTATTAGCTCGGACAGTGACTCACACCTGTAATCCTAGCACTTTGGAAGGCTGAGGCAGGTGAATCGCCTGAGCTCAGGAGTTCAAGAGCAGCCTGAGCAAGATGAAGACCCCGTCTCTACTAAAAATAGAAATACTAGCCAGTCCTTGTGGTAAGTGCCTGTAGTCCCAGCTATTCAGGAGGCTGAGGCAAGAGGATCTCTTGAGGCAGGAGTTTGAGGATGCTGTGAGCTGTGATGCCATAGTACTCTACGCAGCACAGCAGAATGGGACTCGGTCTCAAAAAAATAAAAAATAAAAAAAGTGTTAGCTCTTGTTTTTGAAAGGCAGAAGTTCTAGATATAAAGTGGGAGGCATTTTAAGGATATTTGAAAATGTGCCATAATTTAAAATTAATATTGTGACTGTTGTTGTTTGTTTTTTTAACCTGGTTATAGTTCCAAAGGGAAGTTGGTATTCAGACGGAATGGACAACTGTTAAATGTCTTTGACTTAAAGATTATGTTGTTAATCCCATGGAGACTAAAACCTTTTTTTTTTTTTTTTCCTTGCTCTTCAGTTCAATGTAAGTCAGTCTTTTGCTGATTCTTTTTATTTTCATACAGTTCTGAGCTACCTGTAGAAAGCCCATATTATCCACTCACTACCAAGGAAGAAAGCTCTCCAATACAAGATTTTGTAGACACACTTCTCTGGACATACTGGAGGAAGAGGACTGGCCCCTTTTTGGCGCCATGGCACCCTTAGTTTGGTGGAATGCTGAACAGGGGCTCTAAAGCTCAGGGTTCAAAAAAGGAACCTTTTATAAAGGGGAATTTGTGAAGTCCCCTTGGGGATTTGCTAAAGCTATTCTGCCACCTGCTGGCCGGGCACTTGCTATCCAATAAGGTAAATAGAAAGGGCCCAGGCAGGACCAGGTTTGTGAGCAAATTTTTCACACCTTTCCCTGACTCTTCTGCAGCCAGAAGAGTCAACATATGTGTAAGTTGATTTTCCTGTCTCCAGGAGAGCGTTGAAAGCTGGCTTCCCTCAGAATGCAATGAAAAACACAACAGGCGCCACGGAGTGTTCACAGAGATACAGCGCATGCGTTCTGAAAGGAGCTCTAAAGATCTTTATTTCATAGATGCAGGGATTAAGATCCAGGCAGTCAAAGTGAACCATTTTAGTCAGCGCAGAAAGCACACTTCTCGGATCCCAGTCAGGAAATCGCACTTCAAGGCATCTGTTCAAGCTTTACCCTTTAGGGCAAGAAGCGCTGTGGGTGTGTTTGTTTGGAATAAAGTGTTTTGTCTTGGTGCAGCCGCAGAATTAATGTTGAACAAATGCCGCCTACCTCTGCATTCCATAGCTGGTTGTTAATTAAATGGGGGACAAAGAAGAAACTGCGCAAAATCACTTATAATCTGTAGAAATAGAATCAATATATCCAGCTGAATATAATGAGTTCAAATTCACTGGAAAAATAGCAGTGGGGAAAATCCAAATGCCATATATTTTTATGTAATTATTCCTCTAATTTTATCTTTATAATATGCGATAAAGCCTTTTGTTTCCATTTAACATTAGGTTGTAAAATATTTGGCTCATAAAAGCTTTAAGATGAGGAAATGAGAAGGTAGAAGAAATAAACCCTTTATTTTTTAAAAGCATTCCTTTGTATTTCTCCCCGGCTGTGAATCTGTGAACTCACTGCTGCCTCATTTAAAGTCTTTTTTCTTTGTTCCCAAATGTCTGGTTGAAACTTCCCATCATGTTTAAAAACAAGTGGAGACATTGCTTGCTTCATTTTGCTTTCCAGGGAGTAAAGAAAATGAAAATTAAAAGTGGTTTCACCATCAGTAAAGAATGCTATAAATGCAGAGAGGTTGTGCTGGCAATATTGCAAAACAAATTGTTTTTCCGTGTTTTCTGTTCATCTTTCTGAATCACCTCTCCTCATCTGTTTCAAATACTGTAAAAAGTGAGGTAGCCAAGTCGTATATGCTACATTTGTGGTGGCCTGGACTGGTAGTACAGTTAGAGGGTCCCATTTTTCCTGTGACTATAAGCTTCCTAAAAGTTAGAGACATGCTTATCTTATTTATCTATGTGGTTCACTGAGGAGTTAAACGCCTACTCTATGTTATATTAGATGCTTATAAAAATGGGTCAATTAATTATTACAGATTGTAACCTCATGAGAAACAATTACCTCCTGTGGCCAAACTCCATCTGAAGCCTGTGGCTGAGAATCTCAGAAATAAACAAACACAGGCAGAAAAGGGCCAGAGGCAGGAGATTGCGGTGAGAATGAAAACCACACTACGTGGGTTGAATTCTGGGCCACACATTCTAGCAGTGGGTCCCTGAGTCACTTACCTGCAAGTTAGTTACATAATGCCTATCCTATAGTTTGTCTGATGTCGAAATACAGAACATACTGATAGGTGCCTCACGCTGTTTTCAATATGAAACGGATTTTCTAAACAGTTTAGCAGAGTGTCTGATACTAGAAATTAGCACCCACCATGTGTTAACTCCTTGATATTGATGCTGCTATTGTAGTAAATCACCATGAATGTAGTAGTTTAAAATAATCCAAATTGATGTTCTTACTTTTCTGGAAGCCAGAAATACAAAGTGAGTCCTAGGGGATTTGAAATGAAAATGCCCCAGGGTTTGCCCCCTCTGGAGGCTCCAGGGAAGAATCCCAACCTTGGCTCTTCCAGCTATTTGGAGCTGTTGCCTTTTTTCACTCCCAGCCTGGAGGCAGTACTTCCACCTGGACGTCCATCACCGTTTTTATCTCTTTCTCTTCTCCTTATTCACTCTGGTGATTACCCTCAGATCCACCCAAATAATCCAAGGTAATAGTCCCATCTCAAGATCCGTCATTTTAATCGTATCTGCAAAGTCTCTTATCAGATAAAGTAGCATATTCACAGATTCTCAGAAATCAAACCTTACCATCTTTGGAGGCTTTATTCAGCCTACCACATATACCAATATGATCGTGAATCTCATAATTTCAGAGAATTTTAGAAATACATAGATTTTTGAATTCCCATTAATAGTTCTCTTCAGAATCACTAAGCTAGGCAATGTTTGCTAGCTTGCAAATTGTACTTATTATTGTTTAACAAAATGTAGCCAAACCTCCAGAAATTGGAAGATTTTGGTGTGATAAAGTCTGATATGAGGAGAGCTGCTAGGATCTATTTTTCAAAGGTCTCATGAGTTATTTTAAGTTTATTCAACTTTCATTTAATAAATACTTACGAACGTTTTAGGAGCTGAAGAATTCTCTCTATCTTACCCTATTCTACATTGGAAAACTCAATACAAATTTGATAGCCATGATGAATCAATGTTTTTGTGAAGCTGCGAAATTCCCTACACACAAAATGCTAAAGAGACTAATTTGAGCGTGAGCTCAAGAAGCGATCGTACGAGGGTGACCTGCTGCCAACAGGAAAAATATTTGCCAGTATTTAAAATGGTTTATTTTGTTTGTCTTCACCAACTCTTAATTTGACACATTTAAAATGCCTTTTCTATGAATGTAATCCACCATGCAGCGTCTCCATATCCTGTCTTAGGTTGTCCCAGCTTTGGGAGTCTTACCCGTCATTGGTGCTATGGAGGGCAGTGAAGAATAATAGTTAGATTCTTGGTTAATGAGCCGGTGATATTGGACCTCGACCTGATTTAACTGCCTCTAACCTTTTTTTGGGGATACAGGGCCCAAAGGTGAAGGGTGAATAAGGGTAGCAGGGGAAGAAGGTAGGGTGAAAAACAATGTAGGCCCATCCACAGGGGATTTTCTAAAATTTCTTTTCTTCTCTTTTCTAGATCTTCTTGGAGTGTTTTGATCTTGTTTTGCACGATCTCAGATCTGTTGGCATAAAAGTAGCACTTCTCCTGTAGAAATAAACAGATGCCTCCC